>JAJEJH010000744.1:0-98121 GCA_026122585.1 Anacardium occidentale | reverse complement strand
CTATTAGGAGCCATCTAGTTTGCCTTCCTAAAATGTTATAAATAATGCATCTAAAGACATGTTTTTGAAAATCGACTCGATATCATGCTTTGATACCATAAATCTAAGACCTACCACTATGTATACTAATCCTTAGTTATTGACATAAATCACAATTATAAAGAAAGATCTTTGCTCATATCCATAGTAAGGGTCCTATTGTAACATCCCAGGGTTAGTTTGGTCTTTTCGGCTTCCTAATCTGGGTTCAGTTTGGGATTTCTGAGATTTCTAGGGTTGTGAGAGAGTTTTGGGGTGAAATTGTGGGTTTTGTTGAGTTTGAGGGCTTGTGCATGGATCCGTTTGGATGGATTTGCATGCGAGCGCGGGAAAATGACATTTTTGCAATTTTCCTGCCATGCACGACCGTGCATGAGAGATGCACGCCCGTGCATGTGCACTTTTCCAGCTGTCTTCGCTTTAAGTCGAGTTTATCCGTTTCCAAACTCATTTTTCACCCAAATTTCCTTCGATTTTCAGAGGATTCACGCCCTAGAAGTGGAGAGCAGCTTCCTTGATCTTCAAAGCAAGCTTGATTCGTGATCTTCTTGAGAGAGAAAGCATGTCAAGAGTAAGACACTTCTTCCTCTTTCCCTTGCTGTTTTGATTCGGTTTGATGCTTGTTTGAGGCATGAGTTGCGTTTCCAGCATGCTTGTGATGTTATCCGTGTGTGCTGATGATGATTTGGGATGATTATATTGTTGATTTGTGCTTATTCGCATGGATGTGTGAGAAAGTATGTTTATGTATGCCATGAGTTCGGGTTTGATGTTTTGCTTGGTATTGGAGGTTGCTGGAAGTGTTATCGTGTTTATTGGAAGTGTTTTGCATGTTGTGTATGCTTATTTTGTGTTTGGGTTGCAATTTTGGTCGGAATCGAGTGGATTCCGAGCGGTCATGGAGGTGCAGAGCAGGACGCACGCCCGTGCACTCTGCGTATTCTGCATGGTCACGGCCGTGTTTACGTGCCCGTGCGTGCCCTAAATTGAGGGGTCACGACCGTGCATGGTTCATGCACGCCCGTGCGCCCAGTGAATTGAGAAAATTCCAGAACTTCGCACGATCAGCGCACGACCAGGGTCACGGTCCCGTGCACGTTCATGCACGCCCGTGCGCGCGATCACGCACGCCCGTGCGTCAGGTAGAAAATTGAGAATAAGCTTTAATTTGTGAAATTTGCACAATAAACCCTATCCATGGATAGTAAACAGTAATTTGAGCTCAATTAAGACTTCATGATGCATCATATGCATATGCATAGCATGGCATGCCATTCAGAGTTTTCAGAGACGGATCCGAGGATCCGAATTCATGTTTTCAGTTGAAAAACACAGTTTTCAGAGGTGAATACGAGGGGGCACTTGTGAGTTTCAGCACCCGTGTCACCAGGAGTTATATACTCAATACTAGCCCTATGTATTGGCATGTGCCGGGTTGCTCAGCTAGCAGTTTATGTTTTCCTGGTCCGAGGATCAGATGAGTTATAGCGCGAGGCGCTCAGTTCAGATAGTTTCCAGGCCCAGGCCTGATGGCATCACGTGGGCCATACAGTTTGTGGCACGTGTTTGCAGAGAAAACTCACATGGCCAAGGTGCCGAATCCCTGTATTCATCAGTCTGCGCAGCACAGTTTTCAGCATATCAGGTACCCCAGGGTACACAGTTTTCTGCATAGCTTTCAGATAAAGCTTTTGCATGATTTTCAGTTATGGGATCCCAGGATCCAACAGCTTAGTTTTCATGAACAGTTTTCAGGAAACTATTTTCAGTATGCAGGCCCAGGCCTAGCTATGTTTTCAGCTTATTGCATAGCATGTCATTGTTATATGACACATCAGCATATCATTCAACGAATGATAAGACAGTAAATAACAGTAATTGAACAGTACGCGATAAGCCATGTAAGCTTCAGTTCAGTATCAGTTTCAGATCGGTATCAGTTCTACATCAGTTCAGTATCAGTTCAGATCAGTGCAGTTATGAGTATCCGTAGTAGAGTTTGGTGGGTCGAGTGTCCGGTTCGGATTACTCTTCACTCTCGGTTGTTTACGTATACTCATATACGTATTTTACGACTGGGTATGAGGTAGTATCCGGTCAGCGAAGGTGTGTTTGTCAGAATTGTTGCCAGTTGGAGTTTGTTCTGTGTGGGGTGTTGTGGAATCCTTCGAGAAGGGTTGGTTTAGGGTCAGTGGATATGAAGTGCTTACTGGGTGATTTTATCACTCACTCCCTACTTTCCTTTCTTTTTGCAGGTGAGTTGTGGGGAGCTGGGAGGAGGAGATGGCTGCCGTCTGGGATCCATTTTGTTCAGCTTTATTTGTATGCACATATTTATTTTCCGCGAATATTTTAGTATGAAAGTTTTAATTGGGCATGTATATATGTATTTATACATTGTGCTACTAGTCTTCCGCTGTAATATGTTAGTTCAGTTAAGCATTTCGGTCGGGTATTATTGACCATATTTTCTTTATTTATTTATTATTATTTTAATTAAGCAATGAACAGTAATACCCTTCTGAGGTGTCTTACACCTATATAAAGCTTTCTTAAAAAGAAACACGATCATGTTTTTATAGTTTTTACAAAAAATTCATGCTCATTTTATGATCATGCTTTTCCCACCATATGATCATGTATGCTAATGCATGGTCGTGTTTTTGTCCCTTGATTTTTCTAGTTATGCATGATTGGCTTAATACAGTCATGATATAGCAAAATGGGGTTACATGGACATGTGCTTGTGGGCACATAGCCATGCATCTTGCCCTGTTTATGCAATATCTCACTTGAAATGTCATGAACCATGCCAAACTCACCAACTACACTTCCAAATTCCTCGAATCCATTTCTCAAGCATTACTCAACACTTATTCTCACCTTTATCCTATTTCTACTATCAATACTACTCATAACATATAAACAAGATTTTCCAACCAAACTTACCTTATCAAATACACCTCTTCTATTTCCTTTATTTTCCTAAAATGAAAAAGAGAACCACCTATACAAACAACACCTATCTATATAGGAAACCATCAATTGAAACCAAAAGAAAAAAGGTAAGGAGATACTTACCTCCAACCATGTCTACTCTACGTTTCTCTCTAGCTTTGCTTCCTTCTTTAGATGGTTAAATAACTACTACTAACTCTCTTTCTCTTCTAGGATGTGCGTCTTCTGAAAAGGAAAAAAAATTCTTGACTAATCCTTCTGAAAACTCAATTAAAATTTGAATACTAATATATGGTGGTGGTGTAGAAGAACACACATGATCATGCATGTCTAACCTGCATGTTCGTATGTACGTTCGTATGTTGTAGAAAATACAAATTCCTACCTTATACTCTTTAACATGAGAAGTCTCTCAAGAAGTTCCATTTAGAAGCCACACAAGTTGCTAAAAGATCATTATACCCTTAAACTCATTCAGTTATCTTTCTTGTAAAAAATCTCGATTCAAATCTAGAGTTTCAATCTAAAAGGATGTTTTACCCTTGAGGTATTATACTACCCATACATCTTGCCATAACAAATAAAAAAATTAGTGAAACACGTATAAAAGAAACCACAAACAAGTGCCAAAATAAATGAAGCCACACACTTATCAACTCTAGCTTAATAATTATCTCATAAATATCAATAAATAAATTTAGCACATCACTTACCAACATTAACCTGTTCAAAACCACTTCAAAAATATCACATCACTACTTTATCACTCACCTAAAATTCATCCCTCAAAATGATTTATGCATTACTCATAAATATAAGTCATCTTAAAATCAGTTCTTTTTAGCCTCTTCATTATTTGTTGTTTGGCTTTTTCCAATTACACAAGTAACAAAATAAACAAAACACACATAAAAGAAACCACAAACAAGTGACAAAAAAACGAAGCCACACACTTATCAACTCTAACTTAATAACTACCTCATAAATATCAACAGGTAAATTCAACACATTAATTACTAATATCACCTTGCTTAAAACCATTTCAAAAATATCACATCACTACTTTATCATTTACTTAGAATTCATCCCTCAAAATGATTCATGCATTACCCACAAATACAAGTTATTCTAAAATCAGTTCTTTCTAACCTCCTCATCATCTGTTGTTTAGCTTTTTCCATTCACATTGTCATGACTCCCTAAGTTCTTAAGACATATCATCGATATTTTCTTTTTTTCTTTTATTTTTTTCAAGGGCTTTTATTTATTCACCCCTAAGTCATTGACTCACCTTTTTATGTGAATACTAACACCTAGTTACTCAACAAGTAATGGACTTAGCATGCATAGCACACTCATACTCCTTAAGGTGATTTGGCATGGAGGTCACTTATGATAGATATGCCAACATTCAACTTATTACGCCTCTAAAACATTGAAGTGGTTATCCTTTTTCAAATATTCAATTTTTTTCTCTTTTTTTTAATTTCGTTAGTTATGGGTCTCAAAACCTGGTTTATCTACACAGTGGAACTTCTATCCTTGTTTTAGACAACATGTTAGCCAAATCAAACTAAAATCAAAATCACTTGTACTCATAGAACACATTGCTACCTTTTTTTGGGTTTGAATTTTCAACCTTTCATACCTTGTACCAAAGAGTCTCAATTTCGCAATAATCCATCTATTTATGTTTCTAATTAGAGCAACATTGACTTGTGTTGCACTAAAAATTCATCTAAATTATTTTTAATCATCAACTTATCAAGCTGAAAAAGCCAGAAGAAATTCAAACCTTTCAATTAAAAATAAAATAAGAGAAAAAAAATTCACTCAACTCATAATCTTATAGATATATTCTTATATAATGTAACTAGACCCTGTAGCTCCTTGATATTAAAAATCCTATTTTTAACTTTGGTTTCTCTTAACCCCATCTTTTCATTGAAGTTGTCCTAATGGCAAATGAGAGAGATATAAAAGAAAAATAGTTAAAACAACTTCCTTGTTTACTAATGAAGTGTAGTTAGTTGTTGTGTTCCTTTCTCAATGCAATAAAAAGTGAATCTCTAGCTGAAACTAAGATTATATACTATCAAACAAATACAATTAGTAAATCAGGTAAGAAAGTACATTATATAAGAGAGAGATTAAAAAAAATTGACAAAACATATAAATATCCTGTTATAATTATAAAATCCTGGATACTAAGATAAAATATAAAAAGCCATGAAACATAAAAGCAACAAATTATAAACATATCTATGACTAAAAGGTGGCTGAAGAGTCACCATTATTAGTATCATCCCCTTGCCCATTATCATCATCATCATTACCATCCTCATCATCAGCATCTTTCTCTATATGCTCATGCTTATATGTAACTAGTTTCAGTTGTTGAGGAAATAAGTGGTAGAATAGGGGAATTCGAACTTGTATCTATACCTAATTTCTCACATATTAGACTTTGCATTTGGTACATTGCCTCTTGATTTCTATAAAACTTTATATTCTTTTATCGACATGCTTAGACCTTGAGCTTGAGGGCATCAAAATGAGATTGCATGATTTGTATAGGGTCTAAGCTCGATGGCTTAAGCATGTGAGGTGCTATAAAAGAGGTTGATTTATCATAGGAGGGCTTCTCGATAGGTGGTCTGATGTGAATCCATCAAATTGGCTAAAATTACATTTAAAAGCTTAAGCATGCAAATTAGGCTCTAATCACTTCCACTACTTAACACATCACTTCCAGCCATTATCAAACATCCCAAAGGCCCATTCCCAAGTGATGTGGGACTTACCACTCATCATACTCCACCCCATCCAGGTTTTGCGTCCTCGCAAAGGGCCCTACTCTAGCAGGACGTGGACCACCACCATGGGGTCCACTAAGCTCTCACGTGGATAAAGATCCCACATGGATAAAGTGTCAGGAGCCTTGAGCTCTGATACCAGATTGATGTGAATCCATCAAATTGGCTAAAATTACATTCAAAAGCTTAAGCATGCAAATTAGGCTCTAATCACTTCCAATACTTAACACATCACTTCCAACCATCATCAAACATTGGTAACCTATCTTTGTAAGTCTATTAAGCACCTGGTTTGGTGGGCTTCTAAAGGATTTGGTCTAGTATCAGTTACTCTGAATACTAACAGTATGCTACATAACTTGGCTCTTGTAACTAGTAATATATATTGAGCATGAGCCCATCATATGATACTATCCTCCCTCTAACCCTTACTTTTTTGTGCATGACGTTAATGGCATTTACATAAAACTCTATTATAAGAGACGCCATAGTGCCCATGGGCAAATACTTGTTATTCGTAGGTAGTTCTGACATTGAAGATGCCTGGGTATCTACCTTCTTCTGAAAAGTATAAGCCTCTCTCCTCGATGAATCTATTATTCCTACAATTGGCTTTTTCAAATCATTGTTATGCCACATAGGAGGTGAATCTCGGATTTGTGGGCACCTCTTCTTTGCTTGGTTGCCTTCAACTTCTCTTATATGCTTGTTTTTTTTCGTTGTGGCATGTGAACTTGACATTTTAGTGGTATTTGGATATTTATATGTACCTACACATAACAAATCAAAACAAACCAAAAAAAAAAAAAGAATTATTATGGTGATTATAAGGAAAATAATAATGTTACCCAATACATGTGTGATTAACACTCTATATCATGCCCAAAAATAATTGAATATCAAATGCAACTCTAAGGTGGGTAAAAGAGTGCAAAAATGTCATACAATGCTCGTTGGGACATTTTATCAAACACATGGTATGCATGTGTTGTGTTTGGCATCATCACAAAGTCTAACATTCTAGCATCTAAACAAATATATATATATATATATATATATATATATATTTACACACACACACAAATCTAACTCATCTCTATATTGTAAAGACAACTATCCAAGCAAAAGCTAAATCAGACCTATAAATTCATAAATTATCATTAAAAAAAATTCCAAATAATAAAATTATCACAGTCATTACTTAAAAAATAAAAATTTTAAGAAACATATTAACACAATCCTACTTTGATCTTCCACTAAATTAATCAAATTAAAAAAAAAACTCAAAATATAATTTTATGTGCCTTGGTTGAATGTTATTAGTGCTATGGGGTGGAAGTTTGGTAAAGGGTGCTATTGGCTTGAAGCAACAAGTAGGTTAAAAAAGACTTAGTGAGTGAGTTACTGTAAAGTTGGTGGGTAAGAACATAGCCATGAGATACTGGTGGTTGGTGTTATTATGATAAATGTTGATGCAGGGAGTGTTATGACTAAAGGTTGTGCACTGTGTACTTTAGCATGCAAGAGGGATGGTTGCTAGGGTTAGGACATATGCATATTAAACAATATTTATTTTAAACATTTTTTTTACATACATATATATTTATTTATTTATTTTTTTCAAAATTAGACTTCTTTTCTTGGGGTTAAAATCTTAGTGATTGTTGCTTAATTGGATTCTGATTACTTTATGAGAGATTAGGATGATTTTGGCATCCTAGATCGTATGTGCTTGAATATGGATTATTTTATGGAGGCCTACAAAAATTTCCCACATGATTAGCATTTTTAAAAGATTCCATAATTGGGTTACTTACCTGGCAAATCAATGTTTGCACCATATAGATCACAAATTACACTCTTTACTTACATGACCACCATTGTATCAATTTTCTTGTTCAGTGCTTCTATTTAGGTGGCTGAGGCATTGAATGACTCCATTCCATGCACTCTTATAGCTCTACTTGATGTTTGATCAATTTGGCATTGGTAATTTTTGGAAGCAATCTTATCAAGTAACTCAAATGTTTTCTCTAGTGTTTTCCTTATGAAGTTACCCCCTGTAGCTGTATCAATCAATGTATGATTAGTAGACATTAAACCATTGTAAAAGTTTGTACCTAAAACCATATAGGTAAGCCATAGTATGGGCATTCGAAGTAGTTCTTTTTATCTTTCACATGCCTTATATAGTGACTCTATGTCCTACTACATGAATATGGTAATATCATTGTATAGTTTGGTCGTCGTTGATAGAGGGGTAAAATTTTGTTAAGAATGGGTATGTCATCTCATCCTAAGTGGTGATTGATCCTACAGGCAATGAGTTTAACCAACCTTTTGTTTTGTCCCTCAATGAGAAATGGAATAGTCTTAGTTTGATGACATCATTAGTAGACCCATTCCTTTTAAAGGTATCACAAATCTTTAAAAAATTGTCAATCTGTAAATTCAGATCATCATTGGGTAATCCATTGAATTGAATTAACATTTTAATAAATTGGATAATGTTCAGTTTGATCTCAAAGTTAATGACTTGTATTATCGATCTTCTTACGCTTAAGGTTATTCATTTGACTATAAGAGTTGTATAGTCGATCCGAGTTACTGATTTATTGCTCGATTTACTCACTCTAAAGCTAGAGGTGCTATTTGTTAATTGTTTGCCATCACTCTTCTCTATTTCATCAATTGATGTAGAGTCCTTTCTATTTTAAGATCGAAAGGCTTAATGGCTAGAACACTAGAGTGTGTCATACATTAGGCAAAAATCTGTAAGGTAAACAAGATCAAACAACACCATAAAATAGATACAAATATAAAAAAAACTGAAATAATAGTAAAATTAAATGTCTAGAATAAAATTAAAAGTAATAAATTTCAGTGTTATTTAAGATGCAATCCCTAATAATAGCGCCAAAAACTTTAATGAGTTAAGTTTTAACCCCAACTTCCTAACAATTGTACTAGGTCTAAGTAATAAGAGAAATATTATAAGTTGTCGTATCCATAGGATTGTGTAAGTAAGTACTAAGACAACACCACCTTTATCTTTATCTAGACTAATGAATATGAATTGTTACTCAAAGATAAATCTAAAATAAAAAAGAAAACAAACAATTAATTATTGAGCCTAAGTAATCAGATGATAATAAATGAAATGATGCTAAAACTTCGAGTTCACTAATTCACTTAAAGATAGATTCTCTATGTGACTGAAGATGTCGTGTTATTCATGTGACAACAGAACTCCCTAATCTGATCAATATTCTTTCTTAAACAATATCAATCCTAATTCTCATTCTAATAACCTAGATATCTCCACATAGGTTTAATTTTATGAAAATGCATTAAGTTCTATGGAATTCACTAGTTTTTCAACACAAGCTTATTATGCTTATGATTATTGTATTTATCAACTCATATATCTCTATATTCATTTGATCTACGATTTGTATTCTCATAACTTTTATACAATATCACCTCTTGGTCTTAATCATACAACAAAAATGCTATTAAAAATTATATAGGGTTTTAATAGGCATTACATTCAGAATAGAAACTCCTCGTAAAATAACATACTCTTCAATCACAATAAAAAAAAAAAATTACAAATCCATGAATTAGCTAACCCTAGTCTTAGCTAAGAAGATTTAGTTCACAATTAAACTAGAATAAACACACATATTCAAGAAAACATAGTGAAGATAAAGAATGAAACCCCGTGATTCTTTGAAGTTTTATTGCAATCCTTTTATAAAATAGTCTCATAATTGTAATCTATTGTTTAGTTGATCGAATCTTCAAACAAAATAAAGAATCTCTTAAATTATATGAAAAATCTCTCTAAAGTTATCCTATAATGACTCTTTTTCCTTTACATTGAGTTATAATTAATATATATATGTATATATATCTAAGGTTAGAAACGAGTTTCAAAAAAACCAAAATTTTGCTGAATGTCACTACATCGTGGCATGTCATTGTGGTGCCAAGCTTCTACCTCAATCATGCATATTTCTTAATAAGCTTATTGCAGTGCGGGTGGTCTTTTAAGCATTTGGGTGTTGGCACTGTGGCATGGCATCTCAGTGTTATAACCCAAGGGTAGAATTGTTCTCTAGGCTTTGAAATCAAGGGTAAAAAAGAGATTTGTCAATAGAAAATAAAATTGAGAGGGTTCAGAGGTAGAAGAGTCATTTAGGAGCCTTTTGTGGCTTGTAAATAGATATTCTAAGAAGAATATTCCATGTATGATACAAAAAGAGTGTAAATTGAGATATCTAGTGCACATACAACCGCGTGTCATGTCATTTAGCCATAAATATGTTTTATTTTTCCAGCTGTGTAATTCCTAGCTTTTACCTTTTTCTTCTCCTAATTATTCCCTCAATTCCAGTAAACCCTAGGGTTGTAGATCCACAGGTTCCTAAAGAGAGAGATCCAGCTTCCATGGCTAGAGGTAAGTGTTCCCTTACCCTTTTTACCTTGTTCAATAGCACGTTTCTTCTGTTGGTTGAGTTTTGGAAATGTTATTTGCTTGCTTGAGTTGTGAAGCATGTAAATGATGTTAATTTATGGCTGATTGAGTGAATGATTCCATGTTTATATGTGTATCTCTTTGTATACATGTATTTTATGCTTTATTATGAGATGTAGCGTGATTAAGATGAGATTTGGATGAATGTATGCATGCTAGTAGAAGCCTTGAGGGTATATTGTTGCTTGGTTGAGATCTATAAGTGTTTGGATTGGGATTTTTGGGGTTCCAGACGATTTTTGTAAAATTTGAGTTGAGCACACGATCATGCACCTGTGGGTACATGCCTGTGTGGCCTCATTTCTATATGAACATGGCCTTGCATGGCACCAGTGTGTATATGAAAACCCAGACACACACTTATATGGTTGATGCACACACCCGTGTGCATATGAAAACCCGAACACATGCTTGTGTAAACAAGACATGAGAGTGTCAAGTGGCAACTACATGCCTGTACAGTGTGAGACATGGCTTTGTGCCTTAGTTGCACGCTCGTGTGTTTGCACCACATGCCCGTGTAACTAGCTAAAATTTCATAAAATGATTCTAGAAGCTAGCATGGCCAAAAACACGACTAGCACATGGTTTTGTGTGCCTTCACATGCCCGTGTGCTTAGAGACACACGCCCGTGCACCTTAAGAAAAATGTAGAAACACTTTTACAATAGATATAAGCCATTTTAAGCCATTTCTAAGCATTCAAAACTCAATAATAAGAAAATATAAACAACATATCATATATAATTATAAGCATAGAGCACGACATGTCATACCAAAGTTTTCAGAAAATGGATCCAATGATCTAATATTATGAGTTTACAATATAAATATACGATATTTCGGACATCAATTAGGGGTAAATATGAGGGGATACCTGTAAGTTAACACACCTACTAGAGAGAGAAACTAGTGTCCGCTTGAGAGGACATGATCATTAACCAAGCTCGTTAGAGGGAGTACTGGTTATGCACGAGTAGTTTTATTATAGGATTGAGCTCACATGACCAGAGTGTCGAATCCCTGTATTCATTAATCCGACTAGTATAATAGATATTTTCAGATAAAGTATTTTCTTATTCAGTTTTCAGTAGAAATTATGTGTGTGTGTATATATATATATATATATATATTTAAGATCTTCTGATCGCACCTTTTATATCAAAAAAAGCTTTCAGAAAATCATTCCCAAGGGCAAATTTTATGTTCTTTCAGCATATACATGACTTTAGCATACACATTTCATTTCATGTATAACATTTCACGAGAAACAAAACAGAGTAAGAGAAAGTATAGTAAAGAATACAGACATATATTTCAGAATAAAGAAATCCGAAACAAGAACTAATAAAGTAGAGAATAACGTGACGAGTCACAAAACCAACTAAAACTTGCAACCTACTTGTGTTAGAGATAGGAAACACTTGCAGAGTGATTTTATCACTCACCCTTTCCTTCTTGTTTTCTTCTTGCAGGTCAGTGAGTAGAGGGCTGAGCGAAAGCAAGATAGCTGTAAGATCCTGGGGGATACGACTTGGCAGCAATTCGTATGTTGTGGCTCGCATGCTTTTATTCAATTTTACTCATGCATGTGTGTGTGTGTATTATACTGTAAATACATATTATATGAAGGATGTGTGTTATAAATAAAGAGAACCTGAGATTTTCAATGCATGTTCAGTATTTTTTGTTTACTATTATAGTAAATTATATTACTTACAATTTTCGTACAAGTTTTAAATTTAGCAGCAACAACAGTATTTTACTGTAGAGATCCCCGTAGAGGGGTAGAGTAATTGCCTATGCCTCTAAGTAATTAAAGGACTATAAGTTGAGATACCCTACTTATGATCTAGAGTTGGCTACAGTGATATTTGCTTTGAAAATTTGGAGACATTATTTGTATGGTGTCAAATGCTGCATATATTCAGATCATTAGAGTCTCAAGTATTTTTTCACATAGAGAGAGTTGAACATGAGACAGAAGCGATGGTTAGAGTTGGTGAAGGACTATAATTGCAATATTAGATATCATTTGAGTAAAGCTAATATGGTAGTCGATGCATTGAGTAGGAGAGTAGCTTTATCCATGGTTTCAATGTAGAGAGAAAGCAATATGAGATTATCAAAGAGGATATTGAAATAGTGACAGTCGGTTTCTCTATACTATAGATTGTGTCCATGCTATATGATGATATTATTTAGCGAAAAAATGTCAAATATATGGATTTAGAGTATGATTCAGAGGGTCTTTAAGGGTACAGTACCAGATTTTGATATCAGAGATGAGATTCTGAGGTTATGAGATAGAGTTTGTGTGCCAGAGGATTTGAGACAAAATTTTGTTAGAGGCTCATAATACAGTTTACTCATCACATCCTTATAGTATCAAGATGTATCAAGATCTCGAAAGAGTATTTTGGTATGAAGAAAGATATTTCAGATTTTGTTGTCAGATGTTTAGTTAATCAGCAGGTCAAGGTAGAGCATTAAAGGCCTTTTGGATTACTTTAGCCATTGAGGATTCCTGAGTGAGAATGAGAGAACATTTCCATGGACTTCATAGTAGGACTTCCTAGAGTGTAGTGTGGGTATAGCAGCATCTAGGTTATAGTTGACAGATTGAGTAAGTCCACATACTTCTTATCGATTGGAGAGGGTATAAGTACCGATCAGTTAGACCATCTATATGTCAGAGAGGTTATCAAATTACATGGGGTTCTTAGAGATATAGTGTCAGACAAAGATTTGAGATTCTTGTTAGCTTTTTGGGGTAGTTTGTAGAGAGCATTAAGGACTAATCTTCATTTTAGTTCAGCTTATCACCCGCAGACAAATGATCAGACTAAGAGAGTCAATCAGATTTTAAAAGACATGTTGAGAGCCTGTTGGATGGATTTTCAGATTACTTAGGCTGATTTATTACCATTGAAGGAGTTTGCCTATAATAATAGTTATCAATCCACTATTCAGATGACATCTTTTGAGGTAAGAGGTGCAGATTGCTTCTGCATTAGGATGAAATTGGTGAAAGAGATTCATTAGAGACAGTATTGGGGCCAGAAATGACTCAGTTGCTGATAGAGCAGATTAGAGTTGTCGGGCAGAGAATAAAACAAGCCTAAGATTGTCAGAAAAGCTATACAGATTAAAGGCATAAGGAGATACAGTTTTAGGTTGGAGACCATGTGTTTCTAAAAGTCGCCCCTTACAGACATGTCTTAAGATTTGGTAAGAAAGGCAAGTTAACTCTAAGATTCATTGGTCCTTATGAGATTCTAGAGAGAATGGACAGAGTTGCTTATAGATTAACTCTTCTAGCTAGTATGCACAGGATCCATAGTGTATTTCATGTGTCTCAGATGATGAAGTATGAAAAAGATCATTTTCATGTGTTAGAGGTTCAAGATTTGGAGTTTTCATATGATTTGAGTTATTAAAAAGTACTAGTTCAGATGTTGGATTACAGAGTGAAGACCTTCAGAAACAGAGAGATTTTTTGGTTAAAGTTCTATGAAGGAGTTAGAGAATCAAGGAAGCTGCTTGGGGATTGAGTCTAAGATGAGAGAGAGATTTCCAAAGTTGTTTAGGTAAATTCGAGGACGAAATTTTTATTAAAGGGGGAAAATTATAATAGCTCGAGGTTAGAATTGTCCTTTAGGCTTTGAAATCAAGGGTAAAAGAGAGATTTATCAATAAAAAATATAATTAAGACGATTCAAGGGTAAAAGAGTTATTTAGGAGCCTTTTGTGGCTTGTAAATGGATATTCTGAAAAGAATATTCCGTGTATGATGCAAAGAGAGTGGAAATTGGATTTTCAGTGCACACATAACCATGTGTCATGTCATTTAGCCATAAATATGTTTTATTTTTCTAGCCACGCAGTTCCTAGCTGTTACCATTTTCTTCTCCTTATTCTTCCCCCAATTCCAGTGAACCTTAGGGGTGTTAAGAGGGCTTAACCAGTAGCTCAACTCTAGATTAGAGATCCATAGGTTTCTAGCAAGAGAGATCCACTTCCATGGCTAGAGGTAAGTGTACTCTTACCTCTTTCACCTTGTTCTATAGCATGTTTCCTCTGTTCGTTAAGTTTTAGAAATGTTATTTGCTTATTGGATGCTTGCTTGAGTTGTGAAGCATGTAAATGATGATTTTGTGGCTGATTGAGTGAATGATTCCATGTTTATATGTGCATCTCTTTGTATACATATATTTTATGCTTTATTATAAGATATGGCATGATTGAGATGAGATTTGGATGAATGTATGCATGCTAGCAGAAGCCTTGAGGGTATATTTATTCCTAATTCTACACGCCCATGCAGTGTGAGACAAAACATTATGCCTTAGTTGCACGCCCATATGTTCGCACCACATGCCCGTGTAGCTAGCTAAAGCTTCATAAAATGATTCTACAAGGTTTTTAACTTAAAACCATACTCAAATACTTCTTATGTCCTTTCATGTAACCAACTTTATATTGTGCCAATTATATATACCATCTATACCAAAGTTTATTTATATATCATAAATTAACATTAAGTTACAAACAACTCACTAATAAAACAACATGTTTAAAGTCAAACTAGCACTTTCTATCAACCGAAGATTTTTTCAATTTAACACTATATATCATCCTTATGTATTAATTCATAATTCTATATATGAATTTAACCAATAATCAAAGTATGATATGTAATCTGCATCATACATACATGTCACTACTTCACAACCTTCCAGCATTATTTCAACTTAGTTGCACTCTTAGATATATGAAATACAACATATACATGTCAATTGCATGAAAACCTAATTATCGTCAGACCCTAATTTTATCAAATTTTGGGATAAATGTTCTACAAGCATAATTTACTTACCTTAAGCTTTGATTATTCTTGTTCTCTTTCTTTTCACCACCTATCTTGCTTTCTTTCACCTAAATCACCATTAAACAATATGAGTTCATGAAATCATGCACAATTCTATCAAATTTCATTAAAATATTTGCCCTAATTAAGAAGATTAACTAATTTCTTTCACTTTTCTCTAAAAAAATCTCTTAAAAACTCCTTGGATTGCCTTAAATTGACTTCAAAGTGAAGCAAGAATGGTGAGAATAAGAGAGTGAGAATTGGTTACAAGAGGAAGAAGATAGTCCAAATTTATGCATCTTTATCTCTTGCATTTAATGCCTAACTTTTAAATGACCAAAATTTCTTTGCCTTTATTTCTTAATTTCAACATAACCATAAGGCATTCTTATAATTTTAATTATCTAGAAAGGGTAGAAGGTGAAAGGTCATGTTGGTGTGCCTTTAAAATATTAAAAAAAAAAACTCTTTTATCAAAGTTACCATTTTACCCCTCATTTTTACAGAATTGACACTTGCATCATCTTTACAATTTACCAAAATAATCTAGCCAATTATGTAGTTTTATTTTAATGCCTATTCTAACCTCTAATTCTTTGTAAAAGGACTATTTTGCCCCTATTTAAAAATATTGGTCAATTAAGCTTACTTAAGGCTTAATGCCCTTTGTAGTAATTTTTCTTTCTACTTTCAATTGTAACTAACTACTAAAGGGTATAAATGACATTGTTAAACATACTTGGTTTAGAGTGTTACAAATCTCCCACCTTATAATAATTTCTTCCTTGAAATTTAATCAAGTAACTCAAGAAACCATTCTTTCATGCTCTGCTCTATCTCCCATGTAGCCTCTTCCATTATCTGATTTCTCCATTAAACTTTTACCAGTGAAACTTGCTTATTTCAAAGCTCTTTTCTAAGATCTTTATAAGTCTCTCTTCATACACTAGGTTATCTACCAATTATACTTCTTTTACACTTACTACATGAGAAAAGTCCCTAATATACTTTTCCAACAACGGAACATGGAAAACATTAGGGATTTTATCCATCTTTAAAGGTAGAGCAAGTCTGTAGGCCATTTTACACACTTTGTCCAACACCTTAAATGGACTTATAAATCTTGGGGCAAGTTTTCCTTTTACCCAAATCTTATAACGTGCTTAAAGGAGGCAATCTTGATAAATACCTTATCACCTATTTGAAATTCCAAGTTTTTCTTTTTACATATACAAAACTCTTTTGCTTGTCCTAAGTCTACTTTATCTTGTTCTTAATGACTTTGATATCTTCTAACATTTTTTATGTCATTTATGGCCCAAGAGTCTATATTAGACTATTTTATTCTCCAATGTCATCCCAATACACCAAAGATCTACATTTTCTTCCATAAAAGACCTTATATGGTGTTATCTTGATAGAAGCCTAGTAGCTATTATTATAAGCAAACTCTATAAATAGAAGGATCTTATGCCAACTTGATCTATAATCCATACCACATGCTCTCAACATATTTTCTAGTATCTGATTAAGTCTCTCAGTCTGGTCGTCAATTTAGGGGTGGTATGTCATGCTAAAAGCTAACCAGATACCTAATCACTCTGTAAACTACCATAGAATACTGAAACAAATCTAGAATCTTTGTCTGGCATAATGGTCTTGGGCACCCCATGGAGCTTAACTATCTCTCTTAAATAAATCTAACCCAACAGATTTGATATGTTACTATCTTCACTGGAACAAAATGCTCTAATTTAGTCAAGCAATCAACAATCAGCCACAACCAATCTCAATGATGAAATCAATTGAGATATCCTCCCATTTTTATTTTGGTATTTTGAGTGGCTGAAGCAATCTTGATGGTCTTCAATGCTTAGCTTTGACTTTTTGACATGTTAAATAATAAGTCACATAATCCCCAATATTCTTCTTCATCTCGATCCATTAATAACATTTCTTTGAATCTTGATAAATCTTTACTCCCCCAAGATGGGTAGTGTAAAGTGTATCCTAGGCCTCGCTCAAAATTTTCTTTCTTATTTCTAAATCTTGACGAATGCATACATAATCTCTAAATTGAAATGCATCATCAACTATTTGAAACTTTATCTCTCGACCATCAAAAGTCTATCGCTTAACTTTCTAGCACCAATGATCAACTGCTTGTTTCTCTTTAATTTCTTTTAAGAGAGTAGTCTTAACTTCCAATTTGGTTACTAATCATAATCTCAATTTGCACTCTAAGAAACTCTTCTTGTAATTCTTTTTGGGTTGTGAGTTAAGATATGACCACTTTTAAATTCAAAGTATCAGCTACCACATTAGCTTTACCCGGTTGATATTTGATGTCATAATTGTAATCTTTAATCAACTCCAACCACTTTCTTTGTCACATGTTTAAATCTTTTTATGTAAAATAATAGTTTAAACTCTCATCGTCAGTGTAGCTATTACTTTGATCCCATATAAGTAATGTCTCTATATTTTTAAAGCAAATACTATAACTACAAGCTCCAACCAGAACTCTAGCTATTTTTTCAAGTCCCATAAAAGTCGGCAGAATAGAAATACCATCATCGCTATTTTGGATGATAATGGCAACATGGTTTATGAGAAAAGTCTTATTAAAGACAAGCTTGTGGGACACTTCAAAGATATCCTATCCAATGTGAATGAGGATATGGACATGGATCAAATGCCTCGGTGGTTTAATTATAAGATCCCGGATGTTGCGGCTCAAGAATGGTTAGAGAAGTTTTTGAGGATGAGGTTAAGTCTACCATTTTTGTGATAAATGATAATAACGCTCCTGGACCTGATGGTTTTGGTGCCAAGTTCTACAAAACGGCTTAGGAGATTGTTGGTCATGATGTGGTTGACGCGATTAAATATTTCTTTGACAATGGTTCGCTCCTTCGTGAGGTCAATTGTACCATTCTTGCCTTAGTGCCTAAATGTGATAATCCCACTCGTGCTACTAACTTCAGACCTATTGCTTATTGTAACATGATTTACAAATGCATTTCTAAAATCTTAGCCAACAGATTGAAAGGGATTCTTCCGAAATGTGTGAATAGAGCTTAGGCGGCCTTCATTAAAGGAAGAATGATTGGGGATAACATCTTGTTGTGTAATGAGCTTCTCAATAAATATCATAAAGATGTCGCCAACAAGAAAAAGTGTGCTATTAAAATTGACTTGATGAAAGCGTATAACATGGTCGATGGGATTTTGTTTTAGCTTGTCTTGGGAGACTTAGCTTTCACCCTCAGTTTATCCACTGGATTAAAGAATGTATTGCATTAGTGGTGAGTTAGAGGGTTTCTTTAAGAGTTCCAGAGGGTTAAGGCAAGGGGACCCTATTTCTCCTTACCTCTCTGTGATTGCTATGGAAGCTTTCACCAAGATTGTTGAAAAGGAGATTATGAAAGGGAAATTTGAGTACCACTGGAGGTGTAAAGAGAGTAATATTACACATCTGTGCTTTGTAGATGACCTTATTATGTTTTGTAGAGCGGATAAGCACTCCATCAGAACTTTTAAGGATGCTCTCGATATTTTTCAGTATTGGTCTGGCCTGGAAGCAAATAGTGATAAAAGTAACATATTTCTCTTAAGGGTGCGTAAAGAGGAAAAAAGAGGCTTGATTAATATCCTTGGGTTCAATGAAGGGACTTTTCCTTTTAGGTACTTGGGTGTGCCGATGGTTTCCTCCAAAATTTCTAAAGCTGAATGCAAACTTTTGATCAATAAAATTGTGAGTCGGATCTTTTCTTGGAAGAGTAGATACCTTTCTTATGCTGGTATATTGGTGCTTGTCAAAGCTATTTTATTTAGCATTCAAGTGTTTTGGGCCACTCACTTCTTCCTACCTAATAAGATCCTTAAGGAGATTGATACTGATATGAATTTCTCTTCACCAACACTTCTTCATGATCATGGGAAACATCCAAGAGTAGAGGAAATTCAGAGAAAGAATTCCATGGTCCAAAACAACCACACATGCGAGCCTACTAAGAGTAATTTCCACACATATTATAAAGGCAAGATGAATGAGATCAAATTCAAGCAATGTTACTTTATGAAGCTCATGCATTCTAATGTTCATTCATAGCCCTCCAAGGAGTCCAAAATCATAAAGTGGCTACACAACAAATTCAAAGACAAAAGGAGAAGTCAAGCCAAGCCAACCAAGGGTTTATGATCAAACACGTATTTGTTTCTTTAGTTTTAAATGTAATTAGATTTAGGGAACTTATGTAATTTGTCTCTTTTGTGTTTTCTTTTATTTAATTTAAGTGGTGTTTAAGTTAACTAGGGTTAGTTAGACTTTAACCATGGTTTGTATCATGCCTATAAAAGGCAATCCAAACTTATTGTAAAGGACTTTTGATGAATTAATGAAAATTTGAGAGCTTTAGCTTTCCTTTCTTGTGTTCTTAGAACTTGGTGTTCTTGGGAACCAAGTATCAATCCTTTATCCAATTTCTATTGCAAGAAGGAAGTTGGTGGTGGAGATTCAAGTTGGTGATTCTTGTATCAAGTGGGTGGAGCCTTCCTTTAAGCTTGTGTGCAAGAAATCTTTATGCTTGGATCACCCTCAAGTTGGTGGAGAATTTCCTTTATGCTTGAGGTTTGTTTTCTTGCTAATTTTAGTTCATGTTTGATGGTCTTGAAGATTGCTTGAAGTGATGATAGATTGGAGTTGCATGAATGTTAGTTTTGGGTGGGAAATTTGCTTGATATTGCATGGTTTAGGAGCTTGTTTATTGCTGGATTTTTGAACCATCATTTGAATGCTATTTGTTCACCATTGAAGAGAGATTAAGGGCTTCAATTCACATCAGATACCAAACTGAGGAATTTTTTTTTGGAGTGGGGGAGAGGCTAATTTGAACAAGGCGAAAGTTGTCTAGGAAGAGGTTTGTAAGGCGTATGAAGAGGGGGGATTAGGGCTTAAGGCAAGTAAGGAATGGAACAAAGCTGTTATGGCTCGTCACCTATGGACTATCATTTGTGGTGACGATTCTTCCATTTGGGCTGATTGGATAAAGAGAAACAGAGTGAAGAATAGGAGTATCTGGAATATTGAAGCCTCTTGCGATAGCCCTTGGTGGTGGAGGAAACTTCTCAAGTTAAGAGACGAGATGCATAATAGGATAAGTCATATTGTTGGTACTAGGGAGGACATTTTTGATTAGTGGGACAGTTGGCACCCTCTGGGGCCTCTTGCCAAAAGGTTTGGGGACAGAATAATCTATGACTCGAGAATGGGGAAGAATGCTAAAGTCAAGGAGCTCATTGAGAATGGTGAGTGGAAGTGGCCGATGGCTAACTCTCACGATATGATTGAGGTTAAGAACACTCCCTTAAGTAAGCCTATGATAAGAGCTGATAAAGTTGTTTGGAATCCTTGTGGGAATGGTAGCTTTTCCATTTCTTCGGCTTGGAATAAGTTTAGAAAGAAGAATAACTTGGTATGTTGAGCTCACCTTATTTGGCACAAGAAGCACATCCCTAGGCATGCCATCATCCTCTGGCTTGCATTGAGGAAGAGGTTACCCACTCGTGATAAATTGCAAAGGTATGGTTTATGTTCTAATATTACTTGTGTGTTGTGTAATGTGTCTGATGAGAATATTGACCACCTTTTCTTTCAATGTGATTACAGTCAATTTATTTAGGATAATATTCTTAACCAGAGTAACTTGAGTTATAGAGGACAGCCTTGGGAAGAATATGTTGAGGAGATCTCTCGAGACTGGAAAGGGAAATCTCTTAGGGCCACTTCAGCAAAGATGAGTTTGGGTGCAGTTGTTTATAGTATTTGGCAGGAAAGGAACAATAGAGTCTTTTCGAGAGGGGTCTTGCCTAAAGAGAGAGTCTTTATTAATGTAAAAAGAGTCATTAGGGACAAGGCGGCGAAGCTAGGTAATTTCCCTTATTTGTTCCAGAATAGCTCCCTTGTTGATTCTTGGGTTGTGTGCTCTTAATAACCATGATCCTTTTTAAGTGGTTTTTTTTTCTCCTATCTTGCTTCCTTTGTCTTTTGAGGGAGAAAGTTCACTGTAGCCTTGTGAGAGATGAGACTATTAGATTAAGAGAGGTTAGGTGTTATTCTAGAGGGGAAAAAAGGGGTTTTTGGAATGTTCTAAGTTGGAGAGGGAACTTGTGGGGGTTTCTTTTGGATTCGTTGATAACTCATGTGTGGGAAGGGCTTCTTTTTCTAACTTTGCTTATTTGTTTTGCAGGTTATTCAAAAGAGACTAACTTTGTTTCTCTTGAGCTTTGGTTTTCCTTTAGGTATCTTTACATGCGGTTTATTTATCTTGGAGAGGAATGCATATTGTTTCAGCCAAAAGAAAGCATTATGGATGATTTTGCTGGTAAAAGGAAGACTTTGCTAGAGGACTATCTTGTTTGGTGCCGCCTTCACCCTTCTTACCTTTGCGATGTTTCACCAAGGGAGGAACCTCATTCTAACCTTTTGAGGTGGCTTGTTGAAGGAATTATGAATAGTGGATAAGTTATTACAAGGTAAGTTTGTATGATTTCCCAGCCCAATAGTCAAATTTGGCACTTTAAGCAAATTCAAAGGAATAAAGGTTGTCCTAAAAAGCTTGCCAATGTTTACACTTGTGGGAACTGGTTAAGGAAAATTTGCACTCATTTGGCTGGTATTTATACTTGGTGGAGCAATTCTTTTATTGTGTTGGTGCATGCCTTCCAACTCAAGATTCAATTTGGAGTTTTCAAGGATTTTAAGGATAATGAAGGTTGGTTCTTGAACCATACATATAGTTACACGTGCATGGATGTTTTCGTCAAAACTTTCACCTTCCGAAAAGCCTTTTTACGCTGCTCTCCCTTTGACGGAAACTGTATTTACTGTTCACAGAAGCAGTCTGTGAATAGTAAAATCTGCATTTTTTCTAGATTCAAGGCTGATTTTTTTGGGGTTTTGGTGGCCTTTTTGTGTGTGATGCGTTGGGCACTTTTCAAAGGCATTTTGGGCAATAAAAAGGGCAATGTTAAGACTCCAAAGTGGTGCATTTCAAGGTTGAAATGAATGATTTTGGTGGCTGTTTTATTGGTTGGAAATCAGACCTGGAGCATTAACTTTATCTTACCCAGTAGGTTGAATATAGACAATTGTCCCTCCAATTTGCAAGTGGCCCGGATTCTCAAGTGGGGCCGCATCTGGGACACGTCAAACATGGATTTCTAGCCATTCACAAGGGGCGTTGGACTATGTCTTTAGGTGAGTTTGAAGAAAGTTATGCTTATCCTTATGGGAATGATGTGTACAAGGGCTGGTGGTTTGCTCTCGGCTCAAGCATGGTGGATGGAGCTCTTTCCTCCTTTAGGCTCCTTATGTTACTTCGCTTGAGAAGATTTTATGATCCTTGCTGTTTGTACAACTTCGATGTACATATTGGTTACATTGGCTTTAAGTTGTATTTTTTTGGCTTTTGTGACTGTTTTTCTGGATTGTATAAAGGTTTGATGTTGGTGCTTTCTTTGTGGTTGGTTTTGGCCCTCTTGAGCCCTCTCTTTGTTTTGCCTAGATAGGCTCTCAAGAGGGTAGGGGTTTTTTTGTAGTTGTTCCTTGTTTTGTGGGCGTTCTCTTGCACCGCGCTTAGGTTGTTAGGGCTTGCCCTTTGTGTTTGGTGTTTATAAATATACTTACGTACCAAAAAAAAAGTGTGACATTCTTACAAGACTTATCTATGACATGCCCCAAGATTTATCCAAAGTAACCCAAAGCCAAGGTTCAAACAACCAATAGCAAATAAAAGATCCTTTCATTATACCCCATAAAACTCAAAATACAAGGGACATTTATGATAAAACCACTCATTACAAATAAAAGATCACCATTCGTACCTCTTTTCTTGATAAAAGAATTTTTTTGTCTAGTGACTCTACGAGGGGTATGATGATGAGAAAAAAATGTAAAGTGGCTACTTTAAAGTTCAAAGACTATGCTTCATTATAACAGGAGAACACGAAGAGGGAAAAGGAAAGAGAAGGGAATAAGAGAGTTAGATGATAAGACAAGTTGAAAAGGATGTTGAATAAGATATTTCTTCTTAAAAATCATAAAATTGACCTTTACTTCAAACTCCATAATTTGAAGTAAGGGGATAAGAAGGTTAAAGACTATCTTAAAAAATTTGAAGATGAGAAATGATGTATCGGGAGAGAGGGAGCATACCATAATTAGGTTTATAGGAGGATTGAATAAAGACATTCTTATAAAGTATGATTGTAACCATATTATTTATTCTGTGATTTTTGTGACCGAGAGTTGAAGGTGGAGAAATAACTAAAGCCCTAAAATTCACCACTCCTAAGAAGTTGTTTAAGTAAAGTAACTATCAAAAGGGGTCACCTTCTTATATTGAACCTTATGCCTAGACTTCAAAAGGATGCTAGTAGAAATGCACTTAAGAACAAGAAATGTTTTAGGCGCCATGACTATCCACATTCCAAGTTAATTGTCCTAATAATAGAGCTTTGACTTTAAAGGGGATAGCGACTATTGATGAGACATTTCAAGATAGGGAAAGTAAAAAAAAAAATGAGGTTAGGATGAAAGAAAGGAATTAGCTAATCCTAACCAAGGGGAGTTACTAGTTTTTAAGAAATTGTTGCATGCTCAAATAAATATACAAGATGATTAAAGAAAGAATATTTTCCAAACTAGATACATTTTAAAAAGGAAGGTTTTTTTGGTAATAGTTGATAGTAAGAGTTGCATCAATATTGATTCCACCACTCTTGTAGAGAAATTAAGCTTATTAACCTTTTATCATGCTTGACCTTATAAGTTTCAATGGTTAAGTAATAAAGAAACATTGCAAGTTACCAAGCAAGTTGTAGTTCCTTTTTCAATTGGATGAAATTACATGGATGAGGTAGTTTGTGACATCATTCCCATGGATGCTTGAAATTTACTACTAAAAAGACCTTGGCAATTTGATATGGAGGTGATGCATAATGAGAGATTGAATCTTGTTTTTTCAAGCTTAATAAGAAAACCATAACCTTACCATATTGAGGAACTTGGAGTCACCAAGAAGTGTAGTCATACAGTAGAACTTAAAAGGAAACTGAGTTTTTGGTTCCTAACGGTAAGACCACTAGTTTTTATTTAAAATGAAAATCATAAGAACAAAATACAGAGATAAAGTGTATTTCGAAAACAAACCTATATTTGAAGGCTCATTCAAGTCTTCTCATGGCTTAGAAAATGCTTTTCTAAAGTCCTTTTGGCTAAAGGCATAAAAGTTTTCTATATAGACTAATTAGAAGAGGCTTTACACATTTTTGGGATACTAATGCCTATTGGTGTACGATTATGAATAGGGTATGTACGCGTATGAATATCTCTAAAAAACTTATACATGTAAGAAAAAATTTTGCACTTATTTATATAAAGATACGATTACAGTGTTACTAAAAGGTTTCCCAAAGTCTATCTAGTGAACATGACCACCAGATCATGCACTTATGTGTAGAACTAGGCTATAAGTGATAATCCTTGTGTGTGCAAATCACTACTAACCTATGATAGAATTATATATACTATGATAATCTCTACACCATCATTCATGTTCTTAATTCATAGAGACATTAAGATTATAGAGTGGTTTTAGTGTAACCACTTATGAGATGTATAGAAAGCATAATTAGTTATCTGAATCTATGATTTCAATTCTACCATACCAAGTACATAATATATGTTAAATAAATAATATATCTAAAATACTTCGTATTATTAATGTCATCAAATGTCTACAAGTACAATGATACAAAACAATAAAATGTGAATAAATACAACTAATATATAATAGCATTGTGGCTATAGGGCAATAACCTTAGTAATCTCCCACTTGTACTATAACTAATCAAACACATGTCCAATGCTATATGCGACTATATGCCTATAATGCTTTGGCAATAATAAAGGTTTGGTCAATGGATTAACTCAGTTCTCATCTATGTTTACTCTCTTGGTTTATACATCTCTAAACTACATGATCTTTCATACCAAATGGAATCACTTGAGAATGTGTTTAGATTTCTAATGGGACTATAGTTCCTTAGCTTATGTTATACCACAATTATTGTCATAATAGAGGCTTATGAGATCAGCAATACTAGGAACCACTCCAAGTTTAGTAATGAACTTCTTAATCCAAACTACTTCCTTTGTTGCCTCAACAAGAACAATATACTTAAAACTCTATAGTAGAATCAACCACAGTGCTCTACTTGTAATTCTTCCAGTTTACTAAACCACCATTCAAATGAAACACAAAGCTTGATAGGATTTGAAATCATTATGGTCCATCTAAAAACTCGTATCACTATAACCATGTACAATGAACTCATTCTCTTATTTATAAACCAAAAATGTATCTTCAGTCATTCATAGGTATTTAAAAACGTTCTTAACAATAATTTAGTGTTTTTCACCTAGATCAGATTAATATCTATTACATACACTAAAAACAAATGAGACATCAATTTGTATACATAACATCATGTACCTAATTGATCAATATATGACATAAACAGAACATAACTTATTTTCTCTCTTTCTTCATGTGTTTAAGACATATATCTTTAAAGAGATATACATTGTATGTCATGGGCAATGACCCTTTCCTTCACTCATCCATTCTGAATCTCTTTAGAACTTTATCTTTGTACATGCTCTAACTTAGTCTAAACATCCTATGAGATCTACCACAATAGATCTTAATACCAAACATGTAAGTTACTTCTCTTAAACCCTTCATAGAAAAACACTTGGATAACTAAGTCTTAATGGTCTATAAGTATGGTATGTCAATTCTAATAATTAAGATGTCATCGATATATAGTACTAAAAATACTATTGTACTTTTATTAACCTTTTTGTCAATACATGGCTTATCTTCTTTTTTTATGAATCTGAACTCTCAAACTGCTTCATTAAAATGAATATTCCAACTTATTAAAGCTTGCTTTAGTCCATAAATAGGCCTTTACACCTTGCATACTTTATTTTCCTATCCATAAAAAATGAAACCATCAAGTTGTGTTATATACACATCCTTCATATAGTTACCATTCAAGAAAGTAGTTTTGACATCCGTTTGTCAAATCTTATGATCAAAGTATGTAACTATCACAAGTATAATCTGGATGGACTTAAACATTACAACTAGTGAAAAAGTTTCGTCATAGTCAATGTTATGTTTCTGATTGAAACCTTTAGGAACCAACTATGCTTTATAGGTATGTATGTTACCATCCATATTGGTATTCCTTATGAAAACAATTTGCACCTTATAGGTTTTACCTATTCAAACACATCCACTAGAGTCCATACCTAGTTCTGGTACATAGATACCACACTACTTTTTGAAAGAACACAATGTCAAAAATGTTATTTTGTCATATGAATCAAAACAAGCTAGAATGAAATTGTCTGTGCACAGTAAAATTCATGCAATTGTCTAAATAAAATTGAATAAGTCCCACCAATTAATAAGAAAGGAACAATCATAAGGAATGAATTAAAGTGGTAGGTAAATTGTGCTTCAATTTGTATACAATTATAAAATTGTGCTTGTTAGCATTATTTGTTTTGTCAAATTGGATTTTGAAATGCTGGACAGGACTAGACATCCCTAAAACCAATCTGCATAATCCTAAATGCTAAAATTATGCAATTGGATTTAGTTGTTATTATTTCTACATTATTATTAATATACAAAAATTTAATATGTATAATTGCTTAGATGTGACCTTTTTTTTTATAATTTATCAAACAAGAAAGAAGAGAAGCTGATTTGACATATACTCGTGTGGAGGCTACATTCTAGGTTTGTTACATTCTTTACTTTAAGTAATGACACCTAATAAGTAATGGATGGATGATCAGTTAAGTGAAACATATCAATTAGGCATTAAGGAATTTTTAAGCTATGCTTCAAAAAGGGTGGGAGATTGTGAAATTTGATTTTCATGTGTCAAATGTAATAACACTTATTCAAAAGGTTGTGAAATGGTTAAAACCTATCTAACAGTTTATGACATAATCGAAAATTATACATTTTGGTATTACCATGGAGAAATGTTAAGTGAATTTGAATTTGAATCTAAATTTGAATCTAAGGGTGAAGAAGATAAAGTGGTAAACATTGGCGAAAAAGAGATTTATGGGATTATGAGGGACTTCTTTCTTAATTTTGATTCCTTTAACAAAAACGAAGTAGATTTTGGTGGACCAAGCCATAATATGCAAAAAAAAGGATCCTAATGATAAAGCAAAGAAATTTTATAGGTTGTTAAGAGATTTGGAGCAACCATTATATGAAGGATCTACAAGTTCAAAATAGTCTACTCTATTTTGTTAAACACTAGCTCAAAATCCATATTTTAGAAGATTCAACAACTAAATCCTCTTCTATCTCAACCCTGCCCTAAGAAATTTCTTCCTACAATGGATGGAAAGCAGTTTGACATTGTTAATCCTGCATATCTGTTATAGACTAAGAAGGACTAATTTGTCCTAAGCTAGTTAAATGCTACTCTTGTTGATTCAATGTTGTCTCACTCTTATGGCATGACCACAGCTTGAAAAGTTTGGACTTCCCTAGCAAATAGATATGTTTTACCTTCCATATCACGTGTCAACCATCTAAAAAGTCAATTATAAAATCTCCAGCTCAATGGCAAGTTAGGCGCTTAGTTGCTTCATACTATAAAGGTTCTTGTAGATTAATTAGTTGTTGTTGGAAAACCCGTAGATGATGATGATCTATGAATTATATGAACAATGGTTTGCCAACATCGTTTACACTTTTCATTGTCATTGTTTCTTTTGCACTACGACATGGTATGATGAACTTTATAAATTACTAATCAGAACTTCTATCTTATGAGTTCTAGTTGATAGCCAATCTCAAGCCATGAAAACTGACCAGTCCACTTTTGCGATGATTGCCTAAAATTTGACTACCTAGGAAAACAAATCCAAGCAGAATTCAATTTCTAGCCATGTGCCTCTGCCACGTAACAAGCAACCAAAATCTCTTATTTCACCCATCAAAGGTTCTTCTCCATATCCTGCCATTTTTTGTTTTAATTCTAATTGACCGACCTACCAAATTTATGACAACATAGACTGTAAAACCCCAAATGCTAAATTGGCAAATAACCTAGAGGAGGGGTAAATAGGTTATTTAAAAAACTTTTCTCAAATTTAAAATTTTTCCTATTCAACCAAAACAAGCATTCAATTATATCAATACAATTAAGCACAAAATATAAATTCGACTAAGCAAGCATAAATAAAGAGAGTAAAGGGAAAGAAATGCTCAGCTGATTTATAGTGGTTCGGAGCTTCTCCACGCCTCCTACGTCCACTACTCCAAGCAACCCCGCTTGAAGATTTTCCTTCCACTAACTTTAACCCAAAGTTACAATAGTTTTGATCCAAGAGATTTCGCCATTAACACTAGTTTTGATACAAGGGATTGCGCCCTTAACTTAGTTTTAACAGAGATTACGGCCCACACTAGTTTCACGGGATTGCACCCAAGGGTTTGTGGAATTTTTACAATAATTTACCTCACAAGGCTAATACAACAATTAAGCTCACAAGGTTTCTCTCTAAAGAAATACAATGAGTTTTGTGAGAGAAAATTGGAGAAGAATTAGCGAATGAAAGAGTGATAGTTTTTGGCTTGATTCTCTAACCCCTCAATCTTCAAATCATCTCCAATTTATAGGAAATTGGAAGAGGTAGTTGTTGGGATGATTTGAGAGCTGTTGAAGCCTTTCTGGAAAGTTGCATGGGCGTGTCCTTCTCTTGCACGATCGTGCTTCCCTTTTTCTACATTTCCAACGGTCATTTTTATGCTAGCATAGACGTGCGTATCTGTAACACACGGGCGTGTGTCATTTTCCTTCCATTTGCTTTCAAATTCCAGAAGCTAGCACGGGTATACGCACGATCAGCACACAGAAACCGCACGACTGAATTTTTACCTTGCACACGGGCATGTGTTTTTATTACACGGCCGTGTGTTATTAATGCTCTTTATTTGTCTTTATTTGGCATGGCAACAAGACACGGGCGTGTAGAAATTTTCTTCATGGCACATGGGAGTGTGCCTCATGCGCATGGTCATACGCCTCATACACACGGGTGTGTGCCTTAAAACACACAAGTGTGTGCCTCAAAACACACGAGTGTGTGCCTCAAAACACACGGGTGTGTGCCTTATGCACATGGCCGTATGCCTCATGTGCATGGTCATGTGCCTCATGCACATGGTCATGTGCCTTCTTTAAGCAAATCTGAAGTGCAATAAAGATAACACAATTGTGCAGTCTGATTACGCATGATTATGTATTAGATAATTTCTGCAAAAAATAAACCCTTTGATCCTTTTTGTCATATTCGATATATGCATGGATCGGTTAGATATTTTAACATATGTTTTGTATTAATTGAAAATCCACAAGGGTCCAACACAGACCATACAACTCTTGAATGTTTCCACAAGATGGATTATAGCTATCAAGGCAAGCATCCCCTTAAGTAGTTGGCAGCCATGGTTACTCATTCGAACGTTGTAGTGAAGGACAACACATGGCTTGCTGATAGTGGCACAAATCAGCATATTACTCATGAATATCCAATTTAACAATACAAGAACCCTTTAATAGTGGTGAGTCAATGGTAGTGGGTAATTTGCTTATTCAACACTTAGGTTTATTCAAAGTTCATACTCCTCAAGCCACACTAAATTTTTATCGTGTGTTGCACTATCTTAAGGCTTTAATAAATTTACTTTCTATTAACTAGTTTTGCAAAGAAAATAAGTGTTTCTTTATTCTAACTAATGCCTCATTTTGTGTTAATGACCTATGAACGGGAGTCACACAATTGGAGGGGCTAAGTGAAGGTGATCTTTATCCCATAAATTTTAACTGATTTTTTGTTAATAAATATAGTGGTCAGGTAGCTTTTAGTGGTGTTCGAACATCCTTCAATGTTTGACACTCATACCTTGGTCATCAATCTGATCAAGTCACTAGGCGCATCATTCACTCATTTAAATAACTTTTCACAGGCTCTGTAGTAATAGACAAATTGTGTTCTACATGTCAATTAGGCAAGAGTACACACCTACCTTTTACTCAATCTATTAGGTTGTCTTTAAGTCTATTAGATCTAGTCCATTCTTATGTTTGGCATTCACCAGTTGTATCTCGTGGAGGTTATCGATATTATGTATTATTTATTGATGATTTATCTGGCTATTTCTTATCCAACAAAAATCTGATGTTCTGTCTTGTTTCATCCAATTTAAATTATTAGTGGAAAATCATTTTCCTGCCACTATTAAGCAATTCCAATCGGACAATAGTGTTAAATCCTTATCTACGCAATTTATTGAGTTTTTAAAAAATAATGAAATTCACCATTGACTTTCTTATCGATACACCTCTTAGTAAAATGAACTTGTAGAAAGAAAACATCGACTTATCATGGAAGTTAGGCTCTTTCTCTTTGCTCAGTCAAAACTTTCTTCTACTTTTTGGGTCGATGTTTTCTCCATAGTTGTGTACCTTATCAATAGACTTCTTACCCTAGTGTTAAAACAAGAGTCCCTTTATAGCCTATTATTTTTTTTTTTTTTGGTAAGTAAATTTATAAACACCAAAACAAAAAGGGCAAGCGCTTAAAACCTCAGCATGATGCAAGAGCTATTATTTTAGTAGGATCCTAATTATAACCATCTATAATCTTTGACGTATACTTGTTATCCATTACTCAAGCGTTATTCTCCTTACAAGCTCACTTTTCAGAGTAAGCTTTATATTTTTATCATTTACTCTTCCAATCAAAAAGTTTATCGATGTCTTGATTCTTTAACCAATGAATTTTATCTAACTCGGCATGTAGTATTTGTTGAATCATATTTTCCAGGGCTTCTAAAGATTGTCGCTAACACTCGCCCTACCAGTTTGCTAGCTCTTGGTATGTCTTTTCCAATTTCATTATCTGATTTGTCTTTATCTTTGACACAAACAACCTTGTTTTGTTTTTTTTCTTCTAAAGATAAAATCCTATCTCTTATTATACTAGCTTCTAAGATTTACCTCCACCATCAAGTACTCTACAAGAATTAATTGACCATCAATAAAATTTGGCACATATACCTAGTCCCAAGAGTCTTCAAATCCTTGTTTATCTTCCTCTCCTAATTTATCTCCTTTAACCACTCAAGACTGTGGTGAGTCTAATTCTCTAGCATGTGATTCAAATACTGTGTCACACTCTACTAATTTTTCTGACACTTTACATCAAGATTCTAGCTTTTCTAACCGTATAATCACTCAATCACAAACAAACTGTCTTAAACCAAACCTTTTTTCTGATTATCAAACTTTCTACTCATCTAAGTATCCTTTATAGGCCTATAATCTTACTCCACATGTCATAGGATTCTCTCAGACAATTAAGTTTAAAGGACGGAAGAAGGTTATGTAGGAAGAATATGATGCTCTCTTAAAGAATGAAACTTGGACTCTCTATCCATGTCCTTGCAACCAAAATATCATCCATACCAAATGGGTATACAAGGTTAAACAGAAGGAGAATGGTAGTATGAAGCGTTTAAAGGTGTGACTAATGGCTAAGGGGTTTGAACAAGTGGATTGTCTAGATTACACAAAGACATTCAGCCCTATTAGTAAACAAGTTACAGTGAGAGTAGTGCTTACACTTGCTATTCAATTTGACTGGGAAATCTATCAAGTAGATGTTTCTAATGCATTCTTACAAGACTATTTACTTGAGGATTTGCATATTGAACAACCATAGGAGTTTATTGATGAGTTTCATCCAGAATTTGTGTGTAAGTTAAACAAAGCCCTATATGGTTTGAAACAGGCACCTTGAGCCTAGTACAATCGTCTTCTTAGAGTCTCATTGATTTTGGATTTGTTACTTCTATGATTGACACTTCCCTATTCACCTATCATCATAACAATGTTCATCTATATATGTTTATCCATGTAGATGATATTGTTCTCATAGGGACTCATAACCGTATTATTTCAAAACTCATTACTCATTTGCAATATGAATTTAAGTTGAAAGATTTGGGTCCTTTTAGATTCTTCCTTGGTATATAGGTCAACTACACAAGGTTTTCATCTTTGACAAAGCAATTATATTACAGATATTTTACACCAATCACACATGATAAGTGCAAAACCCAGTTTGCTCCTTGTGTTACGATGGTAAAGTGTCCTCTCAATATGGAGAACCTTTATCTGGTATTATAGTATTTAGACATCTAGTTAGGTTCATGTAATAATGCACTTTGGCACATCTAGAAGTAGCTTTCATAGTGAATCAACTCTGTCAACATCTTTATTCACCTATTGAAATCCCCTTACTTCAGCCAAAATAGTTCTTTGTTATTTAAAAGACAATATTAATGATGGTTTGTATTTCACTAAAGGATACCTTCAACTACAAGCATATTATGATGTCCATTAGGTTGGGAATTCATATGATAGACATTCCACTACAAGGTATGCTATTTTTCTTGGCCTATGCTTAGTCTCTTGGTGTGCAAAGAAGTAGCTAGTAGTATCTCATTCCAGTATTGAGGCCAAATATAGAGCCTTGGCCATGACAGATGCTGAGTTATATTGGCTTCTGATGGTTTTTAAGGACCTTCAAATTCCTTTGTCATCTACTCCTCTCATTTGTTATGACAACGTAAATGCTATAACATTGGCATCAAATCTAGTTTTTCAAGCTTGGAAAAAGCACGTAGAAGTGGACTTCCATTTTATCAGAGAAAAAGTAACAAATAAATATGTCATTCTTAAGTTTATCTCCACCCTTAACCAAGTTGCTGATGTGTTCACTAAAAGTCTATCTAACTGAAGGTTTCAATTTTTAAAGTCCAAGCTGATGGTGACTTCTCTCCCCATTACTTTGTAGGGGCATGTTAAGCACCAGCTCAAAATCAATAATTTAGGAGATTCAACAACTGAATCTTCTTCCATCTCAAACTCTTCAAATTTAAATCCTACTGATTTATCAAATTTGGATTAGGATAACATTAGATAGGTTGGATTGGTTGTTTTATTTAAATTTTGTATGATTACATATATCTTATTTATTGATCTTTTTTTTTTTTTTTTGGTTGTCAATTGGTCAAGACAATTATCTATAAATACAAGCTACAGACACATAGGTTCAATAAGTTTTGCAACCCTTTCTTATCACACTCTTTATTTAATTAAACTATTACATATCAAAAGTCTTGGTCATTGGAGTAACGACTCATTTACAATGGTATTACAAATGTCAAATGATAAATTAAGCCCTAATGGTTTGAATATGCCAAATTCATATTATGAGAGAAAGAAGATTATGCAAGATTTAGGGCTCTCTTACAAAAAGATAAATGCATGTGTCAATAATTGTATGTTATATTGGAAAAAAGATGAGAAGTCTGACTTTTGTAGTATATTTGGTGCTTCGATATGGAAAATTGATAATTTTAATAGAGAAATCAAAGTTGGAATGAATATAAAAAGAAAATAGATTAAAATATTGTGGTACTTCCCTTTAAAGCCAAGGCTTCAAATGCTATTCATGTCTAGTAAGATAACATCTTTTATGAGATGGCACCATGAGAATAGAGTAGATGATAGAGTAATGAGGCACCCAACTAATTCTTTGCAATGGAAATCTTTCGATGAAATGCACAAAAATTTTGCTTCAAAGCCTCACAATATGAGGCTCAGTTGCAAGCAATGGTTTCCAACCATTTGCACATTTCAAAACTTCATATAGTATTTAGCTAATATTCCTTATTCCATACAATTTGCCTCATTGGATGTGTATGAAATACTGTAATTTCGTTCTATCAATGATCACACCTAGTCTTGAGAGCCAAGGGATGCTATCGATGTGTATCTTCACCTTTGATAAAAGAATTACAAAAATTATGGGAAGTAGGAGTTAAAACATTTGATGCATTGGTTCACCAAAATTTCAATATGCATGCAGCCTTATTATGGACCATTCATGATTTTCCCGCATATGGAAACTTGTCAGGTTGGAGTATGAAAGGTAAATTGGTTTGTCCTTGTTGTCATGTTGGAGTATGGTTCACAAACTATTTTTTTCTTTTACTAAATGGATTAATTTTTCGTAGGATGATGTTTAAAGCAAAAACATGTTAAAGTTTATTGAAACTCTCAGTTACATAGATATTACTTATAGATAGGTTGCATGTATTGTACCCTAATCCTTGTTTATTTAAAGTGTTTCTTTGAGAGGCAATCAATTCATCAAGCCTTTTAGTACCTACTTTATACCTCTCAAGGATTTCATTTGAGCTAGACACCTTAGATATCAAATTTTGGTTTTCTTTTCTTAGGTATTTTAACTCTTTATTTTGGGAATCTTTTTCATGAAGAATTAATTCTAGCTCCTTTTGTTATTTTTTATACTTATTTATCATTATATCTAGTTCCAGTTTTATGTAAGAATTATTTTTCTTTAAAATTTTGTTTCCAAAACTAAGATTTTTAAATTCAATTATTAATTCATCAAATGTATGTTGCAATTCATCATATGAGGTGAATTAGAATTGTTTACCTCATTGTCAGAATCACTTTTCACCATGTAGCACACATTTGCCTTTTCGTTATTCTCTTCGCTCTCATCACTTGAGCTATCGCTTTCACTCTAAGTGGCGGCTAAAACTTTCCTCTTGAATTTCTTTTTTTTCCTTCTCTTTTTCAAGAGAGGACAATCTTGGCAAGTATGTCCAGACTGTTTACATTCATAGCATATGATTCCTTTGCCCTTTTTCTCTCTTATTCCCTTGGATTTGGAGAGAAACTTACTGAATTTTTTAGCAAGTTTGCTCATGTCTTCCTCATCCATTGAAGATTTTTCATCTGAATATTCCTCAACTTTCAAGACAATGTTTTTCTTCGCTTTGACTTTCTCCGCTTCTTTGGACTTTTATTTCATCTCATAAGTCAAAAGGCTCCCAATAAGTTCGTCTATGCCCATTTTAGTTAAATCTTTTGATTCTTCAATTGTCGTGACCTTCATACTCCATGACTCCGACAATGATTGAAAAATTTTCTTCACAAGCTCTATTGTTTCAAACCTCTTTTTGAGACCCCTTAGTTCATTCATAAGGTTTGAAAATCTTTTATACATCTTCGTAATATTTTCATCTTTTTTCATTTCAAAGAGTCATATTCACGGAAGCTTAATTCAATCTTGGACTCCTTTATTTGATTTGTTCCTTCATGAGTGGTTTAGAGGATTGTCCAAGCTTTGTGTGTTGTTTCACAAGAAGAAACACGGTTAAATTCTGTGGCATCCAAAACACAAGATAGCATTTTTAAAGCCCTAGAGTTTAAACATATCATATTTTCATCGTTTTTATCAAAATCATTTTCGTTTTTAGGCATAATTTGTTCTAGGGTCAGTGGGTTCCAATTCAATAATTTTCCAAAGTTTATAATCAATGGATTAACCAAAAATTTTCATACGAAATTTGACTATAATTAACACCACAAAGTAAAGGTAGTCTAATTGAACTACCCTCTTCTTCGAAAGTCAGTTTTTGAAAAAGGTTTGCCATATAAGTTTTGAAAATGGATCTTAAATTCTAAAAATCATTAGATTTTTTAAAACAAAAGCCCCAGCTTTGATACCAATTATTAAACCCCAAATATTAAATGACAAATAACGACAGTGAACATACTGTCATAGGCGTGATCGTGTCATTTAATGCCTCGAGTTATTCTCCTAACAGTCAAATTTTCTTGGTGCTAGCAGGTGTACGGGCATGATCAAACAATTTACAGGAGTGACTTCTTGGCCTTTCATCTTCCAAAATCAAGTATGGAGTCATGCACAACATCTTGTATAAGGATATGTATGCTTAATAATTTGCCTACGCACGGGCATACTTGAATGATACACGGGTATACAGGTTCCTTGACTTTGGAACTTTGACCTTGCACGGGCAGAGCTGATCGTGACTTAGATGGCATGACTCTTCCATGCGTAGTCACGGGCGTGACTTCTCAACTATCACGAGCGTACATGAGAGTTGACTCTTTTTGACTCATGTATGGGGTGTATTCACGAGACTTTCATGCTTATGACTAACCTAGAATTGGTATGTCACAAGCGTACATATCTAATGTACGGGTGTAACTAAACAATTACATTTATACAGATTCGAGTACAGACAATGTCAAGGGCCGTGAGAATGTGTGTACGAGACCAAAATGATCTATGTACGAGTGTACATATTATAGTCATAGTCGTACAACTTGCTTGTAAAACATAAATATAAATTTGTCATATTTTGGTCATAATTTCACTATGTCAAGGATATATCAGTCAATTTAATATTATTTTTTGTTATCATCAAAATACCTAGGGGTTCAACATAAATAATGAATTGAAATAGGAGAACTTAAATATTGGAGCCAATAATATCAATCACAAATGTTAAACTTGTCCAAATGAATCAAATTATAAAAATGGAGGCTAGGTAGGAGTCAAAGACACAATAATCACAAGGGCAAAAGACTTAATCTTATCTAAAGTTTTCTTAACTAATAAAATCTTACCCTTTAATTTTTAAAAAGTTAAATACCCTTTCATTAATCAAACTTAATGATTAAATTTAAAGAAAATTTTCATTCTTTTAAATAAAAAAATAAAATAATCAAATAAATTTTATAAAAATTTTATTTGTTTTTAGTTTTTTGAAGATTTTTATTAAAATTTAAAAATTTTTATAATTATTTTAAAATTTTAATATTATTTTATATCTTTATTATAATTTTTTATTTTTTTATTAAGTGTATTTTTATTATTTTATAAAAAAAATGTTAACAAAAGTAGATGAAAAATGTTTTAGGGATGAGTATTTGACTTTATAAAAATTAAAGAGAGAGATTTTTGGGTGAATTTGGGTGATATTACCTCTTTCAGCCTAATCATAACCGCAACCTCAAAATCATTTGAACGAGTGAATTTTTTCCCAGCCAAAGTTTGGTCTTAAAATAGTTTTTACCCATAATTATTATAAATAACATTCTCAACCCAAATTAAGAAAAAATAATATTTTCTCATTTAAAATTAATAAAAAAATTAACAAGTAAAATTATCATTTTATCCCTATTAACTTTTCTTTTAATATGATTACATAGCTCAACATTTAAAAAAAAAACTTTTAAATATCCAAATTATATAATAAACTACTTATTTTATATATATTTTTTTCATTTTTACTCTTTCGATAGATAAAAATATCTTTGATATTACATAACAGAAGGTATACTATACTTTTTCAAAAGTATCAAAAATTTCTTGAAAAATTTTTAAAGATTATTGAAAAATTATAAAAAAATTTTAGGTTATTTAAATATTTTAAAAATATAATGTTTCTCTACTAATTTGAAAAATGATAATTAAATTTTAAAAAAACAAATTACAATAATTATGAGTATAAATATCATATTACAATTATTAAGATAATATAATAATTTTAAAATATATCAAAGTTTTAAACATTTTCAAATATTGATTTGTGAGTTTTTAAATATTTTTAAATTAAAATATCATATTTAAAATTTTTTGTTTAACATCAAAATAATTACTTTATTAATTTTTATTTTTAAAATTTATATATAAAAAACTATTATTTTATTTTTATATGTTCATTTTTTAATAAAATTTAAATTTGATAAAAAAATATTATTTATACAAGTGTTTTTAAACCGAACCTTAGAAGGGAAAATTCTTATTTCCTGTTTTGCAGAAGACAGGATAGGACCAGGCCGAAGGGATCAAATGGTAGGAGCCCAGTTTACGAAGCCCAACAGAATGCAAATAAAAATTTATTTAGAATGTATACTAAGTTTACCCTGTATTTCCGTTAACATAACTAAAATCTTGTCTTTTGTTTTGTGAAGATAATCTAAAGCTTAAACATGTTACAACTTCAACACTGGCATTCGAATGCCAAAGCTTTCTCCTTTATAACTCCAAACCAGAACGGCCCGCTCTTTTGCCGAAGTCTTTCACATCCATCTTCTTCAGGTTTAATCCATGTTTTTTGTTTTCTTAGTTGTAATTTTAATGATATTGACATTATAATTTCTTGGTGAAGGTGCCTTTTCTTTTTTTACTTTAAACTTCAGTTCATTGTCGTCTTTATTAAAATTAAGTTGGCTTTAATATTGACGTGGGTTTGTTTTTTTTTTTTTTTCTATTTTTTATTATTTTTGAAGTGAAAATTAGGAGCATAAGACATTTGGTGAACAAATCTGTGTCAGAGAAGTCTTCGAGTTCTTTTGACATGGTAATTTTGATTTATAATTTTACAATATTTATGTATCCATACTGATGTTGATTTTTTATGTTCTCTTTGTATAATTTGGTGCAAAATTCTGTGGATAATTTTTAGTCAACTTATTAATCAGTTCTTTTAATTAAAATTTTAATACTTTTGGAGTGCAATTTGTTTTCAGTGCAATTGTAAGAGAGCAATGGAGACAAAGAGGAAAATCAGGTGTGACCCGTTTTCTACTAGCCCATTAAACATCCATTTTAAAGAAACTATGGAAATGAAGCTGTGTGAGGTGGCATCAATTGTAACTCTGCCGAAAAAATTTGATTTTCATACATGGGGAGTGAAGAATATTGTGTCTAAACGTTGGGTCCTAATTTTTAGCCGAAAGTATCTGACCAGTTTTGTCTTGCTGAGATATTGCAAATTGAATTATTTTAAAATCCAAATGAGGAGAAAGCATGTCCGGCTTGTTAGAAAATTGTTTCAAAAATGCAGCAAATTGATGTATTAGCTTTGTTTATTCATAATATTATTGTGACTTAGCTTAGGTGCTTTCATTATGATATGTGATATTTGCTACTTGAGAAACTTTTTGCAACTTTTAATTTTAAAAATTATAACTGATTAGGATGTTGAAACTAAAATATCTCAAATGAAAAATTCCATATGAAAGTAATTTGCTGCTTGATGAAGTAAGTACTACATAAATTATGCTTATAATTCTATTATTTCATCTATTTGTAGGTACTATGATTTGGCATTAGGGCTTCTGATGTTTGTGATTGGAGTTAATTCCAACGAAAAAGATCTTCTTGGAGCCTTCAAGAGACCAGCAACTATTTCTGACTCTTCTAAATCTCAGACTCCAGGAACCATAAAAAATGTTGTAACTCTTGACGTTAGAAAGGTAGCTGTTAGTCTAGTTGGAGCTAGTTTGGTCTTCATGGTGGTGGGAATGGGACCTGCCTCAACTGTTGAATTGCCATCGTTGGCCTCATCTTTGCAACTAAGTGAACCAACCAATTCCTTGTCCTTGCCCACCTGGGTTGTACACATCTCCAGTGTTGTTGAATGGTTTGGGTTTTCTTCTCTCACATGTGACTATTTTAATAACTGTGTGCCAATTTATTCATATTAATACTAAGTTTGATGAATGACAATTTGATAGAATGTAGGTATCTCCTATACATTTGTATGTGTTTTTAATCTAAGTTTTGCTAGGAAAATTAAATTCTAACCACAATTCAACTATATATATTCATTATTCTAATTTTGTTTAGTTGTATTGTTGTGTGCATTTTTCTTTGTACCGATAATTAACATATTCAAGACTTCAAGTTCAATATATTGTGGGGTTTGACTATTGAGTTCTTCAACCGTTTCAACTCAAAAGAGAAAAAAATAAGTAAAGAAAATGAATTGACTCTAAATTTTTTGTTCAAAAGGATTACTGCTATGGCTCTAGTATGGCAATATGGGGAGAAATCTGGATACGAAGCATGGAAGGGCCTTTCATGGGGAATGGTGAGTTTTGCTTCTTAATCTATACTGGTTCCATTACATTCCATATGATTAATCTAAAACTTTGGATACATTGTTTATCGAAAATGTGTGATAAACATGTATCATAGATGAATTTTGTGTTTATTCAAAACTCTACATACCTATGAAATAATTTTTTTCATTTACTTTGCTAAATTGTAAGCATTTGTAATAAAGTTGTTATTGCTCTAGTTTTCTTTTAATATGATTTTAATGTATATGTTTGCTAGTTATAATTAAGGCAATAAATTGTGAAATGTTGTCACTCGTACAAATTTGGTTTATAGCAAACTCCATGGAAACTTTTTATAGACTTGACCTAGTCATAAGGATAATGAAACTTGTTCCAGCTTCAATGAGAAAATGGACCAAAGCAACTAATAGACAAAACATAATAGGATGATTTTGAAATACTTAAAATCTTGTTGCCCTTTTATATTGTGGTCTTCTAGGAAATGGTTGGAATATTGACATAGAACAAGTGTTGAATGGGTCATGATTTTGTTCACAAAGACTAACAATGTTAGTATCATTAAACAAGGCACAAGGATAAGCAATAATTGAAAGCAATAATCACAAATTAACACTCAAATCTGAATTTTATTGATGATGATTGAATTGAATTACAATACAATGATTCAAGCCTGTTATATAGGCTTCTAATTCTCCTAGTTAAAATAGAAACTAATTCCTAAAACACAAGGATATCTATAAAAGGAAACTAACTCTACTAGAATTAGAAAAATCTAGTTTGAATTGGATCAAAACTCTAGAAAACTTATCATTTAGGGAAACTAACTTTACTTCCAACCAAAGAACATCAACACGTATAAACAATCAACAAACTACAATCTACAAAATGCTTAAATTTGGCCAAACTTAGATAATCCACAATAATAGTAAATGGCACAATTCCACACATAAGTGAACTTACAATTAAAAAAGCCAAATAATCTTCCAAGCATAAAGGCTAGACCACCAACTTGGAATCCACCACCAAACCCTTGGCAAAGTTTGGATAAAGAAAGACAAATTCAAGAGAAAACCTTTCAACAACAAATTGCATTCAATTTTCATAACAACTAACTTTTACATGAGAGAGAAGGACGTTTATATAGGTCTTCCATGATGTTCAAGAATTGATTACAATAAAATATTACAAAAATCCCTTGAAAAATGCATAGCCATCCAATTTTTTATAAGCCTATACTTACATTAATTGTGTAGTACATCAATCTTGCTAAATTCAAAATAAGAAATATAGTTTCCTTGACTTTATCAACTTGCATATTATTTTCCCTCCTAATTAAAGTATATCCAAATGAACAAAATGGGCTTGTTGGGCTAACTTTCTCATGAGTAGGATGACTTGGGCTTGCATTGAGATGAATGAACTTCTTATGGCCAAGTTGACACAAATGGGCAAAACTTCATCTCGTAGGCCTTCGTTCCACTTTGATTCATTTCCATGGAGGTTGAATGGTGTTGATGGAGTAACAATCACATAAAAAAAAACTAACTCAATTACGACTTTGACTTAAATTAAACTTAAAACACTTTCCTAAATAAAATCAACCTCTAATCTTGACAAGGAATAAGATAACTACTTTTAAAAAAACTAATCTAAGTTGTTATAATCCTAACAAAACATGGATTTATTATTTGTCTTCTGATTCGCATCACCTTATGTCTATTTTTAGTTTTTTGGATTTGGTTGTGTACTTTTCGTGTTTTGGTTCCTCTTCATGCTCTTGCCTTGGCTTCCCTCCACAATTTGGAGGCTTTGGTCCCTAATCAAATGCTATTAATTCTAGTTTCCTTCTTACTTTAATGAGGAAAGTACTTATTTCATGCTCTTGCCTTGGCTTTCGTCCACAATTTGAAGGCCTTGGTCCCTATCAAATGCTATTGATTTTAGTTTCCTTTGTACTTCATTGGGATAGTACTTGTCTTTGAATGTCACATATCTTTTGGGTGTTAGCCTTTCAAATTGGCTTTTAGGTTCTAATTTATTTACATAGTAAGTATTGACTCATTTTGATTTACAACTTTCTTTACGGCATACTTTGGTTTTTTTTTATTTTCGTGATAATCCAAATGGCATTGTTTCTTCATAAATCCTCTTTTCCTCTCTATTCTTCTTTAGGTACCCTTGCTTGGTGGAGCCTTTTGTGCATGCACTTGGCATTTCTTTTATAATTCTGAGTCTCTTGAGGTAAACTCTATCTTTTTAAAGTTATCTATTTATTGCACGTGTTTTGGGTAACGATATGAAATTATTTAAATGCAAAAAGCTATTGTTAATTGGTTTTAATCCAATGGTTCATTTACTTCAGCTTTAGTGGCCTCCTCATTTCAATTGAAAGCATTCTTTTTTAGTAGTCGATTAAGTGGCTTGGCAATTTTTCCATAGTTTCTCACCAAACGTCAATAGTATGTGGTTACCCCCAAGAATCCTTGTAACTCCCGTGGGTTCCTTAGGAGTGGGACTATTTTTCATTGCTTGAACTTTCTTAGGTTCCGCTTCTACCTATGGGATGACACCATATTGCCTAGGTAATCGATCCAATCTTGTCCAAAGGTACATTATTTTATATTCACCACTAACTGATAGGTCGTAAGTTAATTCATAACAACCCTCAAATGGCTCAAATGGTCAGTGAACTGTCTATTGTACACCATGATGTTATAAAAAAAAAAAACTAGGCCAAATGTCCTCAAATATGCCTTGAAAATCTCATTCATCAATCTTTGAAACATTGTTGGAGTGTTGGATAAACTGAATGACATAACCAAGAACTCATAATGGTCCTCATGTGTTCTAAAAGTTGTTTATCAACATCCTCATTCCTTACCCTAATTTGATGGTAGCCCAATTTTAGATCTAGCTTATTGAATACTGTTGTCTTAGATAATTGTCTAATAACTTATCTACAACTGGTATTGGAAACTTATCAAGAATAGTAACCTTATTCAAAGCCTGGTAATCCACACAGAACCTCTATCCCTTGTCCTTTTTCCTTACTAACAATATTGGACTTGAGAAAGGGCTAATTCTAGTATGTATCACACTTGCTGTCAACATGCCTTGGACAATTTTCTTGATCTCATTTTTTACAAGTGTAGGTATCTATGTGGCTAAATAGTGTGTGGTTGGGTACCCAGAACCCGATAGATAGCATGGTCGTGGGATCTCTTAGGGGGAAGGCTCATTGATTCCTGAAAGAACGACTCATATTCCTCTAATAATTGCTTAAGTTTTGGTTCTAGATAAGGTGCAGGTAGGGTCTTTGAAGTTATTATCTCCTTAAATTCAACCCAAATTCGATCCTCCCCATTTTTCACTGAGTTCAAAACCATTTTTATTGTTGTCTCTAACCTTGACATGAAACATCTCCCCTTACTATAATTCGTTCATCTCCCTGTTTAAATTTCAAAGTCTATAACCCCCAATTCATCTTTACTTCCCTCAAATTGCATAACCATTCAACACCCAATATAATGTGAACACTACCCAATTAAAAAATGATAAAGTTTTGAATGATTGACGTACCTTGAATGATGAGTTCGATTTGGTTGCACTTTCCCATTCTTTTGGTTCTTCTTTCATCGCCTAAGGTTACCACAAAAGGTGTTGGCATCACGGTTAGCCAAGTTCGTTTGCCACCTTCCTTGAGATGAAATTGTGCATTGCACCGCTGTCTAGTAGGACGATCACCCTTTGGCCAACAATGTTTCTGATGGACTTCATGGTTTTTGGCATGTCTAGACCCGCCACAAACTTGGATTTTAGAGAGAGCTCCATCTCTTTTTCTTCAACTACTATGCCCCCGTTCGATGATTCCCCCTCATTCTTTGACACGATCATCACTTGGATGTAACCAAATGAACAACAATGACCTAGCCCTGAAGCTGCATACAAGCCGCAGTGAGCATGAACCTGTTGAAGCTTGTGTTTAACTTGTATAATGGAAAGCGAACTTGAACAAAAGTTTGGCTTTGTCGAGTTGTAGTTGTTTGCATATCTTGTTCTTATTCACATCAAATTGTTGTTATCGTGTTCATTACGAACACGTTCATCATTATTGAAACAAGCTCAAATAGGCTCTTGATTGCCTCGTTTCATGAGAAATGGGAAAAACTTTTAGAACAAGTTTATATTATAATCCTGAAATATGTTGTTCTATTGTTTGTTTAAAATGACATATTTCATTCGTAAATATGAGCCAATTGCTAACCTCTCAAACAACTCATTATGCGTGCTCAGGTTTGACCTTGTGTACGTTTTATCAATGATTTTAAGCTCATATTTGCATTCATATTCAACTACCCTAATTTTGAATAATGTTTATACAAACCGAATTTAAATTCGAGCTCAAACATTTTCAGTTTGAATCCAACCTGCCCAACCCATACATCTCATTGCATCTAAAACGCAGGCCCTTTTCAAGTCTTTGTTTGAATTCATCATCTGAGAGTCATCAGACGTTATTGACTTGTTTGGTTGGCATGTTACTTCTTGTGCTCAACTAATTGTCTATGTGATTGTTTGAGCTTTGTGGAAAGGAAATTATATTTTGTGGGAAAGGATTGGGATGGGCTGAGATGTTTGGTTATGATTATGATGTTAGGATTAGGCAGCATTTTGATTGGGTTGAAAACTTGGTTGGGTGGGGTGGGCTTAAAGTAGGTCAGGTTTGAGTAGCGGGTTAGGTTCTTGAGTAAGTTTGATTCGACAATCCTTTGGGTTGGCTAAAAACTAGTTGGTTCTTTCATTCAATTTGGTGAGCCTTATCTATGGTGAGCCTATCCATTAATGATTGCACTCAATAATAGCTCGTTAGGTAGTACACCCATCGATGTTGTGATCAACTCAAACCTCCCTTTGAATTCCTTTACCAAATCAATTTGTTGGAGTAGCATAAACTCCTCATTTTGCGCTTTGTCGTATTGTGCTTTGTCATATGACGAATGAAAACGTTGGGACATGCCCTTCTACAGATCGTTTGAATCATCAAAAAGTTTCCAAGATCCATATCAGTGATACCGGTTCAAGGCTGCCCCCTCCATGCAAATCACGATTGGCGATAATTTTTCATGCTCTATTAGTTGATTGACAGAGAAGTACATTTCTGCCCTGGTAGCCCACCCCACCAGGTCTTCTCTTGTGAAAATGGGCAATTCTAGTCTCTGGTGAAAATTCTATTCATCCATGTCTTTGTTCCTCATCAATGCTAACTTCCCTAGGTAACACTTCTCCATCATTTATGATGTTCACCAATTCTCTAGCTAGAATTGGGGTAGGCTGTGATGTGTTGGGTCTTATGGGTTTAGAATGAGGCGAAGATAGCAGTGGCTTCATTGGAGCCTGGCCCTTATCTATCAAATCGCTCAAATCTCATAAATAATTGTTGATGATGTCCATGCCCTTTTCGACTTCAATTATTCTTTCGTGCACTCCTTCCAGTTCGCCGATCACCTCTGCTAACTTCTCATTTATGCCTTCTAGCCTCCCTTTAACTCCTTCACCATTTGTTTTCATTCCCTCAAATTCCTTCTCCTACCCATCAATCCTACTCTCCATTCTCCTCATGGCTCTGATACCAAATGATAAGTATTTGGTATATTAACCAAAATATGTTGGCAGAAATCACTCTCTATAAATGTTGTCACAATCCACCAGGACTCACTCCTTAACTGCAGTTTCTCATCTCAGCAACTCGAGCACAAGTTTCGCAGCATCACAACATTCGTAAAGCAGCATAATAGCAGTTAAAATAATGTAATGGGAGATGAATATATTAGAAAGAGCATTGTAATCATGTATTACAATTTCTTCAATAAAACAGGCATTACAATAATTTTTCTCTCATACTTCTTTTACAATCATCAACAACAGAAAATGGACTCAAAATAGAAAGGAAATGACAGTAAAAAATATAACTCTCAAATTACAGACTCCAGACATTACAATTGTTGGACTTTCCCGAGGCCAACATCTCTCCAAGTTCTGAATTTTTTGCTGAATATTCTGTCTCCCTTCTGCCAAATCACACTATTTATGCCCTGCTCTATAACTGTTTCCTTTTGGCTTGTAACTGCCATTTGTTTGCTTGCAACTGCCATTTGTTCCACTTGTCCTCTGCCTTCTTCTCTCCTTTGTTCTCCTCTTCTTTTGGCCGAAATAAACATGAGTCCTAACAATGTGCTTGTTATTGCCCTCACAGGTGCAAGAACCATGAGACTTGTGGTTTGTTTAACGCTTCAACAAATATTGTAGTTTACTTAGAAAGAGTTTTGTTTCGATGTTTCACAATATAGAAAAAATTAAGCCGCTTTTTGAAGATTTTTCTGATGAATATGATGATCAGCCAACAAGCTGAGTAGAATTTTTGGGTGTTGGTTATAAGTGTGAGATTTTTTTTGGAAGCTATAGATGGATTACTTGCATCAACAAACAATGGGGAAAGACAACTTTTGCAATATTTTATGAACCACTTGCAGGTGAACCAATTATCTCAGCTAAAGATACTTTTCCTCGATGAAAATCCTAGTAACAGAATATGGTTCTTCAGTTGACACAGTATGTCAGATCTCAAAGTGGATGTTGCTAGGGAGACAGCTTTTAGATCATCAAAATCTTAGGAATTTTTTCTATTGCCATGTGCCCATCTATTCATACTGTGGGAAAAGGGATTGCATCTTGTGCTATAGTCTCAAAAGTAATTGAAGGAGTCCTAAATGTCATTGAGGGCTATTGGCAGCCTGATAAGGTCAAATGAAATGAATTCACACTCATTAGCTTATGGCAAGCATTACTGATCTGGGAAGTATAAAATTGGGAAGTTGGATTCATGACTTTGCTCTTAAAGGTGGTTTGAACTTACAGTTTTCCTAGAAACTGCTCATATAGATATGTATAATATGAAAGCCCATTTGAATGAAAAAAATGTGTTTAATGTGCATTTTCCTGACTTCCACCTTGAGGGCAAGGTGGCTCGCATTGGGTAGGGTAATGTTAGGACCTTGGTTGTAAGAGGAGAAGCATATAAGCAAGAGCAGGGGATATTTGCCTCAAGATGAGGTGGCACCATTTAGCATGGCTCCTAAAAAGGCAAGCACACATGGAGAATTCAAGGAAAGGGGTGACATTGGGCACCAGCCAGCTACTATGTAAAAATGACAAGAAAGCCAATTATAAAAAAATAGAAGAATCAATCAAATAGTATAGGGGGAGGCTACGGCCTTAGAGGAGGATTTGACACCTCTTGTTGCTAGAATTTCATTTTGTTTGTGTCCTCTCTGGTTGCTTAATCATTGTCCCGTGTGTCACCTTGAGGCTGCCACTATCAAGGCTGGTATTCCAATTAATGATATTGATTTCCCATGCTATTTTCAGATGGAATTGTTTTTTTTGTGTGTGTGTGATATTACTGGAGTGTAGTAGTTGGATTTGCTGGACTCTAATGCAGCCACATCTTTCTCCAACTTTTCCACCCTCGTCTCCATCTTTATGTTTACTTTGATATGTAGCTTTTCTGGAAATCAACCAAAACACTGCAACAACAAAGCTGAACTCTTTCTGTGATCGCAGAATGCTGCAATCGCCAGTCTAACCTGCGGAAATTTACTCACACAATACAGGAGAAAACTAACAAGCGACCAACTAAGAATTAAACTCCAATAATCTTGCCTTCTTTATGGACTAAGTAGGATAACAGCCTGGACAATGCCACTGCTATAACCGGATTTGTATTAGGAACAAAACTCAACAGAAAAACATTCATAAATCCAGCCATTCAAGGTGCTGCTGGCCTCCCCTTTGTTAACTGTCAAAAATGGTTAGAACCTCCATCGTTGATCACTGTCACATGAAGTTGTCAGCCGCTTCCCTTTTTTCTTCCTTAAACTTTGATAGTTCTATCATATTCACAAGTACTAGACAGTTGTAATGACCTTTGATAGGTGTATCATACTCACAAGTACTTGACAGTTAAAGAACTTGGATATGGAGTTGCACTTGCATATTGGTATTTGTGTCAGATAGGTGTTGATTTCAGGATTCAGTTAATGTCATTATGGATTACATTAGAAGTGTGTCTAGTTCTTTAACTATCAATGTTTTGTATTAACCATGGGATGTCACATTTTCTTCTTTTGGCACACAAAAGTAGTTTTTTCTTGGTAATTAAAAAAAGCGCAGCAACATGAATCAAATCATATTTTCAATGGATTCATAAAGCTTGGACAAAAAGAATCTCTTCTGGACTGGATAAATTTTAAGTCAATGTCATTTCAGATTTTTACACATCTTTGTGTGAAGACTGGGGTTTTGATCAGTTTTATGTTAAAAAACTACTACATTTCGGGTATTGTTTGACTGCCAAACTGAGATTAGTGGTATAAACTCTCTTGTGATTATGTTTTTGAGCATCTAATCATTTATAGTACAAACTTACTGTTCAGTGTATATGCTGGCTGGATCAGAATTCAGCAGTCATTATATTTTTCAGAACTTGGGATCACAAAATGATATTATGCCTTTGGCTGGGGCATTTCTCTATTTACTATGTTCAGATTAAAGTAATTGTACATACTATGCATCGTGCTATAGTTCTACATATGAATATCTAAAAACCTTCGTAATATTCATTCAGCATTACACTGTTTTGTTGAACATTACATTTCCCTTGTGCTCAATTAAAAGAGTGATTTTTGAGAGAAAATATCTGGTATGACATTTATGTTAAAAATATGATCTTTAGGTATTGGTGGCTCTGCAAGCTGCTCTTACAGTGATAGGTAATGCTACTATGTGTTATGCTGCATTTCGCATCTACAAATCGTCCAAGGAACGCTCCCAGAATCTCTAAAACACCTGTATCAGGATGTAAGCATATGCTTGAACACATTTTTTGTTGTCACACTTATGTAAATTTAGGTAAACTAGTTCACCAGCTGTCCGTCAAACTGGTGATTAAAAAAAATTAATGGAATAAATCCAATAGGTCTTTCCATACAGATTATACTAGTTTAGCTTTTGCAGGAGAAAGGAAGCGGGATGGTCTTGATTGATGGCAGCTGATTTTCATGGGCTGAAATCTCAAATTTGATGTAATTCTTTCAAGCAGTCTCATGAAGGAGGGTTTTTTCTCTTTTATTCCAATTTAGGCTGTGAACCTCAGTTTGAAATGTGACTCATTGGACTTTTTAATCAAATATTTAGATTGAAAACGAAGATTGATGTGTAGCATATATTTCATTTATTTATATATTTTTTGTAAATAAAATTCATTAAACGAGAATTATTCATGCCAAGTATTTGGTCCATACTAGAGGATAAGCCCGCGGGTTATGAACACTAACCATCAAATCACAAAAAAAACTTCTCACTCCTTAAGGATTACCTTATTTATCCTCGTTTAAATTCCTATCTTAGATTGAATTTGAAGATTGAGTTAATGAGAAATCATACGATATTTTTGAAAATAGAGTTCAAGAGAAATTATACGATATTTTTTAAGATAGAATTCAAGAGAAATCATACGATATATTATAAGGACAACAACACGTGTTGACATTTACACTATTAAATTGCACCAAACTTGTTGGTTCACCCGTCCCCCATACTATGTTCCTTCTTTTCCTATTACACTTTGGTTTGCTCTTCACCCTTTGAAAATGCAATTTGGAGTCCCCACCTCCAAGCAATTCTATGTTTTCTTTGGACATTCACATTGATAAGTTTGGTAGGGTTATCTCTTATTAGGCTCTTAATTTTAGCCATAATCACTTCTTTATGTATTCCTCTTAAGAAGTTTTTGTCATTTGTTCTCTCCACATGAAGTTCACCGCACTCTTGAATGAAGCTTGCAAAATTATATTATTTAACCTATTTTCCTTCCAATCTTTAAAGAGACCCACAATTTACCTTTCCCTTGGTTGTTCCATATATATTTGGTGACTCACATCAAGGATGCTCCTCCAAATTTGCTTACTAAATAGCAAAAGATCTAAAGTTTTAGCCTCTTTATTGCATAACAAACAAGTTGCATGAGACGCCATCCCATACTTCATAAGTTTATCTTTTATGGCAAGCTTACCTTTGACGGTCATCCAAAGTATTAATGAGTGCCCAAGAATGTGCTTTTTGAACCATACCAATCCATTCAATTCCACATTCTCTTTTCTTTGCCAAAGTTCCTCCCATGCTATTTAAATAAAGAATTCCTTGGTTGGGTTTAGCACCCACACCACCTTATTCCTTTTCCCTTAAAGGTCTTCTATCAACCATATTCTTTGCATCTATTAATTCCTTAAAATTTGCCACTAGACATTTCCATTCTTCCTTTTCTATGACCTCACAAATCTTTGCTCCTTTGCTTAGTCTCAAATCATACATGACATGGTCACCATGTCTCTCTGAGTGAACCTATTAGGTGCAAATTGTCATACCCGTAGAAGGGCGCTCTCTCTATTTCTAACTTGGATATTTATTCTTCCTCTTACCTCATCCCTTCTCTTCAATAATTTTCTCTATGTCCATAAGCTATCACTTGTGGCTTTAACCTCCCAAACATTCCTTCTTTTAAGTCGGTTTGTCTTGATCCAATCCACCAAAATAAATGGATTCTTCGTTTGCAATAGGTTTCATACATGCCTAGCAATAATTGTGTTTTTCCACTCCTTACTCCTTAAAATTCCTAATCCTCTTTTCTCCTTGGGCCTAAATATTTCATCCTATACTACCTCTACCTTATTCCTATTCAAATCAACTTCGGCCCAAAAGAAAGCTCTTAAGTTAGAATCAATCTTTTTATGTAAGGAAAGATAAAAAAGATGATAACCAATAAATTTGACAACTAAATAAAACGACCTTAATTAGCATAAATCTATTAACATAGGAAAGGAAATTACTTTTCGAAGAGATTATTTTCCCATGTATCTTTTCTACCAAAAATTTTCACTTTCATACAAAAGCTTGGTCATCACCATAAGAACCCCCAAGTACTTGAATGGAAAGTTTTATACTTCAAAGTTTAATATGGAGCATAGTAGGTTCTTTTCCTTTTTACAAACACCTAAAAAGAAAATACTACTCTTTGCTTGGCTGGCCTTCAACCCAAACACTTATGTTTAAAGCTTCTCCTAACAATCTAATCTGAGTTTTTACCCTTTGTCTTACAAAAGAGTAACAAGTCATCCACAAAGCATAAATTTATCTTGTTCTCTTTATACTTGTGATCGTAACTAAAAGCATCATCATCTACCATCTTTAGCATAGATGTATTATTTGTTCTATTTTTTTTTTTCATAATCTTTTAATTATAAATATTGTTTACTAAAATGGATGATTAATTAGCATATGCTAATAAAAATTACTAATTATGAAAATTATTTTCTAAGCAAGGTCGACCATTTGGGCGGACAAGTGTAGACTATGGCAGAAAGGCAGGAGAATCAGGAATCGTTGGTCACCAGACGCTCGCTAATGAGTACCGCGTCTTCCCAGTGAAGGAGAGCCGTCTTCATGGGGCCTCAACGATCCCGGTGGCGATGTCCAAAGCGTGACGGACTGGGTCAAATTGAGGTGAGGAGCTTGCTGTGGAGATAGGTCTCCGGTTCGTGAACCTTCAGTGTCTCAACATGATGCTAATTCATTTTCATATCATCTTTGCTTATCAGTAGTTGTAATTAATACTGAAATACTAAATATAATAGGGGATAAATTTGAAGTTAATCTTTGGTATCAAGTGAAACCATGAAGTGTAACTGTGTCACAACAAATGAAAATTTTTTATTCTTGATTGTGATTTTAGTTGTGATTCTTCCCCTATCTATATTAATATTATATGTTCTAGTTTAATACTTGCAATTTTTTTCTCACAAATTGATTATTTTATAAACAAACATATCATTTGTAATTTTAAGGGTTCTTATTTATTAACATCTATACTATTTGAAGCTTTACTTGTTTCACAACTAAAAATTATCGCATAAAGGAGATTTAATATAATAGTTCCCTATATAATTTTTTATCATTAATTAATGTACGTAATTTCAAACCTTACGTAAAATAGGCTTACATAGTAGTGATTAGAATTTAAAAAGACTCTAATGTGCTACTACAATATGATGATAATTATATGAAAATTAGAGATAAAGAAATAGGACACATGGTTTTTATCGTAGTTCATCAAGATGATAAGAATACACTAGAATTGCTATAATAGTTGGTCTAAACTCATTTGTAGTTGTTTTTTTCTCCTCCTTTTTCCCTTGTGTTTTCATCCCTTGTAATTATAAGACATGTGGAGAGAAAAATACATTCAAACTAGCAAGATTAGGATTTCAAATCCTTTTAGGATTACAGTTAATATGTTCCTATTTTAATTTGAACAAAAAGGAATAATAAAAATAATATTTCCAAGTAGGATTTCAAATCCTTTTAGGATTATGGTTGATATGTTCTTATTTTAATTTGAACAAAATGGAATAATACAGATAATAGAAATAACTTGGCTAGGAAGGTGAAAATCTCTTCTTATTTTAGAGGAGAAACAAAAATATTTGTAGGAGATTCTAGAAGGATTCCTTTGTTGGCAAGAGTGTAGTCATTATATTGACCTGATAAGACTTTTCTTTTTCTCGCAAAGTTTCAGGTAGGAATAGTCTAATTGTTAGTTATTCGTTAAGATATCTTGAACTTATTTAATGATAAATATCCTTATAATGATAAAACCAAACATAAGAATTAGATGGATTGATCGTGCTCTCACTAAGTGCTCATTCAAAGCTGGTCATTCTAAAAAGTCTATAATCATGACATTATTATGAGCAAGGACATAATTATGGGGTTATCATAATATTGAAGGACTTCACTAAACGATGGTGATAGTTTGCATGTGCCAAAGCTGTAAGTTACAACTTAGTGTAAAATATAGTGCATGTTATGTAGTAGGAATGTTTACTATATATGACCCACCAAAAGGATTCTATATAAATGGTTGCTCTAGTATTCATGGAATATAACATCTCAAGTATATGATGGTATATGTGATTCTTAGATTTGAGGATCACTAGACCGTTTTGTACAAGGATCGATGTAGTTCGACTTCATCAAACATGTAATTGTAACATGTGTACAATAAAGGAGGTAATTGACTATATCGTGATCTATACGAAGGTTATGGTGGTCTAATGAATGATTCATCTCTTTTGACAATGAGAAAAAGTTTATCTCTGATAGACCTTTACTAGCATGTGCTAACAATCATACAAATATATGATTATTGTGAGATCGGGTTGGTACCTAGTTTAATTCTATTTGAACATTGACGTAACTGTTAGTTTATGATTACAAGAAGTATCTAAAGTTGACACTATTTTTATGTTTTAGCCTTAAGAGATATAGAATGATAAAAAGATTGAATTGAATGGATAACCATTTGCTAATAAACTATGAGTATAAAACATTTACAACTTTAACAAATGAGTGGCCAAGATGGCTTACTAGAGTTTGCTTTTGGTTTATGTATGAAGGGATGACGAATGAGAGTTTTTGCATGAGTCCATACACTATTAGGTCATTAGTGAGCTTTTAGATCTTATACATAAAGGGGTTGACTATTCTGAGAAGCAATTAATCAAGATGAATTATGTTTGGTTTTGGATGGATGATTTTGAGACTTGATTGGTGTTTGAACTTAACCTAGTTTAAAATTTGAATTGAGCCAAATCTTAAGAAAATGATATATGACGACTATTGGATGACTAATCAGATTTGTTTGAACGAGGTTGAAAGTCAAAATTGTGAAGTTTAGCCTAGTGCACAACTATGTTGTTAGTGTGTACCCTAGAAACCATTTATGTTGTTGGTTTTAAGGTGTTTCATCTTATATATAATAATAATTCATTAATAAATGAAAATGATCTTTATTTATGTACAAAAACTGCTTCGTTTTTATTTGTTTGAATATGAAATATGTGTATGAATTGTCCAAATAATTTATTTAATCAGTAAGCGAAATTATTGAATTGTTAGCTACGAATATGAATTAGTTGGGCAATAATATTGCATAGTAGCATACTTAATACCTTTGATGAATATCGTGAGTGATATTAATGAAAATGACAATGCAGTCATATCACTCAGATATTAGTATAGGTTAATGGTTTGTGAACTATTTTTCAAATGTGACCAATTATGACAAGTCACATGGGCATTGTAATTTAGTCGATTACTTGGCGTATGATTATACTAGTGTATGAAGTAATCTTTTGACCTGAGATATCATGATCAAATCCGATCAGAATGCATATGGTTCATATAGTGTATAAATACCAAAGTAGTCATGTCTTGTATGATAAAACTGAGTTGGTTATATATTGTTCACATACAAAGATGAATAATGATCAAAATGGGATTTGTTTGTCAATGTATGCTCTAGGAACAATCTTGTTGTTGATTTTAGGGCATTTAATCTTGTAAATAATATATATGTAATAATTAAAAAAAAGGTTCTTTTCCTTCACATGCAGATACTGTTTCATTTTTATATTTTGATTTATATATTTACCTATTAAATAAATTGTATGTATGTTAAGTGTTTGGATGATACAAATCTTTGAAAGATTAAATCATTGAATAGTCTCTTACATATGTAGTGTCAATTAGGCAATGACATTGTACAGTAAGTATACTGAATACTTTCGATGAATATCATGAGATGATATTAGTGCAAATAATATGAAAGTCATATCATTAGGGTATTAGTATAGATTAATAATTACGAAACTGTTTTTTAGACGTGAGCAAATTAAAATAAATTACATGGACATTTAATATCTCATCAATGATTATCATAGGATCATATTAATATACCATTTATCCTTAGACCTGAGTTGTCACAATTGAATCTAGTATAGATGCACATTTCTTATATAGTGTATATGTATGAGATTAATCATGTCATATATAATAAGTTGGTTTGGTCATACATTGTTTGTATATAAAAACGATGATAATCAAGATACGATTTTAATTCAGATATGTTTGGATTTGAGATCCTAAATGAACATCAATATATATTAAAAACCAAAATCTCTAACCAAAGTATAAGGTAGTCATACAAAAGTTATTCTTGATGACATGTTTTAGATATATTGATCAATGTTTCAATATATGACTAAGGTTTGGGTTTTGACATGCAATGAACCCGTCTTTTGTCCAAATTTGACAATAAAGGGATTTTACTATATGATAAGTGTGATAGAAAATAGATTTGATGGTGTACTTCTTAATTGTGGTTTGAGGGTCATGGATTATTTCTAGATAACTATCATGGTTGTTAAGTCTCTAAACTTATTTTCAATTAGGCCTGAAGCGACTTATGGCTAGGCCATGATAAACCTAAATAGTACGGCAATAAACCAAGCTTTTGAAAAGAATTGATTATCCAAGTTGGTTAGCACCTTCTAAAGGGTAAGAAAAAAAGCATCATATAAAGTGTTATATGGGTGTGAAAGTAACATTTCGAGAGTTAAAATGTTTATGAAATAAAGTTTGGGAGGCTAATGTATATATATAAGTTATACATGCATGACTATTATGCAAATAGAGATTTTTGCAATGTGTAATGCAACAATTATGAATTTGCTAACTGAAGTCTCCTTATATATAAAGCCAAAGTTTGTTCATTTGTTAAATTTGAAGTCATTTTTGCTAAAACACTTATCTCTTTTCTCTTTCATTCAAAGTTTCAGTGAAAGTAGAAAATTGCTTGGTTTTGTATAGATTTTAGAAGCATTGCAAGTGTGATGTTATATCTATCATCTATTTCAAAGAAAGAAATTTGAAGAAGGTATATTCCCTACCTTTTTTCTTCAATGGTTATGTGTATATCATTGATTCTTCTTTTCACCTTGCTTGCATTTGTTTTTTTATCATCATTTTCACCTTTAGTTTCTTTAAATGGTATCAAAGCCATTTTAGGCTCCTTGCATCTTCGATTTTGAGCCAAAATTTTGTTTTGTTTTGTTTTTATGCATAATACTATGTGTAGCTAATTTTTTATGCATAATATTATGTGTAGCTAACATTAGTATACATGCAAGTGGTTGATTTACCTTAAGATCATGATTCAAGTTTGTTTATGATAATGTACCTCTCAACCAAGTTTTATGGTTAGAGTTTGTTGTTTATTTTTGTGTTCTAATGATATTAAGTTGAAGTACACATAATTTAAGACATGTCTATGATAAATGGTTCATGAGATACATAAGTATATGCTTGAAGGTCACTTGCATATTCTTGATTGGCTTATAAATTGAATTTTCAACATGAAAGATCACCATGCATGTCTCGACCATAATATTTATGTGGATATTTGATGTTATTTGGTGACGTTTCAAAGTAAAGAATACAAAACATGTATACATGAGACATTCATGTAAGGAATAGATATGGATAAATCCAAGTATATTTGGATATGTTGAATAACATGCATATAAATTTAGATATGTTGAAATTAAGTGTTTGGTTTAAAATGTTTGAATTGAACATGCTAAACATGTAAACTTTAATGTCGATTAAAGTGATTTTCAGTGAAGAATAAAAATGTTTGCAAGTATTGTAATTGTATTTGCATGAAATATGGATGCATGGTGAAATGGACTTTTGATGATATGGCTGAATGGCATGAGAGGTACATGTGCCTTGAACTATAATGCATGATTTGATTTAATGGTGATTAAATTATAAATTATGTATCTAGAGCAAGTTGCATTTAATGATGATTTACTACAAGCTTTGGATTAAAGTTGACATGGAGTTAAATATATTGTTATAATATGAATTAGAGATCTAAAATGTTGCAAATACCCGTATTCACTCATGGACTAACATTAGGTAATTGTTGCCTAAGGTGAATATTATGAATATTTGCACTTTATGTATTATGTTATTTATTCTTAAATCCTTGAATCAATGTTATTTATTTGAATTTAGATTAATTAATTCGATGACATGCTTAATATTTATTTACATTAGGAATTAGTTCATGATAGTTAATAAATATTATTTTAGTTGATGGATGGATGTTTATAAGGGATGATCATAGATGTCATTTGTGTTTTTTTCAAAGTTCAAATAATTAAAATGTAATTTTATTTTATTTTATTTTTCCATTTACTTTTTTTTGGGCTTGTGTGCCAAAGATTCGAATATAATTGCTTTGACTAGATGGAGACCTAAGTGACATTTGGATAGAACTATGATCAAAGATATAAGCCTAAGTGAATAGTTTGCCTTTATGGTGCATTTTCAGAAACCTCATAATCATCCCATCATGCTTTTAATTATACATATATGTAATGTATGTATAGAGAATTGCAAATTCACTTTAATTAACTTTAAGTTAAACCTAAATTTCCCTAAAGAAAAACATTGAATCCAAACTTCTATCGTGAGTCAATAAATTCTTTATTGTACAGTTTGATATGTCAAAACTTTTATTATTTAGAGACGTCATTCTTTATGATATAGGATTAATCATTCGGTTTTTAAATAGTACTTTTCATTATACCCAAGGTATTATATGAGGATATAATAGGTATACTATATTAGAAAACACAAAGAGTTGGATTTAATTAGTTTAAGGTGTAAAAATTTCTATTATGTGAGATATTCAAAGCTAGAGGCTGATTTTACAAACCATAGCTTATATAGAGATATAAAAAGAAATATTTTCCTGCATATTCATTTTAATTAAACCAAAATTTCTATTATGTGAGGTTTGATTAAAATTAGCAAGAATTTGATCTCCGTTAAAAATTTTATCTAATAGAATTTTTGAATCCATTTAGCAGAGTGTGAGGAATTGTTTCCAATTCAACAGAGACGAACACTAGGAGAGGAATTGTCTGCTTTATTTATAGATTCTTAGGGAAAAAAAATCAAATATATTTCATTCATTCATAATATAATTGAACTAACAATTAGTTCAAATAGTCATTCCTAGATCTTAGATTTAATAGTTACATCTCACATGTGTTTCATGACAAGACCTAAATAATAGTTTTGTATTGTCCAACAATGTAGTAATGTTGAAGATGGCAAATAAAGCAAAGGTTACATCAAAAGCTATAGGCTATTTCACTTTGACATTTTCGTTTAGGCATATTTTAAGGTTGTATAGAGTTTTTTTATTTCCAAAGCTTCTAGAAACATAATTTTTGTTTCTATTCTATGTAAAAAAAATGATTAATGTGTAACATTTAAAACAAATGAATGAATGTTTGATCCATTTTGAAAATTCTCTGCTTGGAAAAGCAGCAAATACAAATGGTATGCATTTTTTATAATCAAATGATTTAAGTATTATGAATGCTGTTAAAATTAAAAGATCTCGAGAAGAAATCAATCAAATGTTTCTTTGGTATCATCCATTAAACCATATTGGAGACAATTGCATAATGAGATTGAAAAAAACCAGATCTCTAGCCCATTAGGTTTTGAACCTTATCCAACTTGTGAATCATATCTCCAAAAAAAGATGACCAAATAACCTTTTAAGAGTAAAGGGGACATATTCAAACAATTGTTGGCTTCAGATGTATACAGGCCATTTAGTGAAATGGCTAGAGGAGGGTTCCAATACTTCATTACCTTTAATGATGATTATTCGAGGAATAAGGATGTGTATTTGATGAAATAAAAATCCAAATCGTTTGAAAAGCTCAAAGAATTTAAGAATGAAGTAGATAAAAATCTATAAAGAATATCAAGGCCTTACCATCATTTTATGGATGTGAATATTTAGATACAAAATTTTAAGGTTATTTGAAGGAAAATGGAATCATATCCCAATTATTGGATGTGAATATTTATACATTTTAACACAATGATATATCAGAAAGATGGAACCATACTCTATTGGATATGGTAAAATCCATGATGAGTTTTTTAGATTTTTTTTTTGGTAAGTAAATGGTATATTAAACAAAATAAAACAGGTACACGCCTATATCACAACTCAATCGCAATGAGCCCAAATACTTGTCTAAAGAGATAAGCTAAAAGCAATGCCCCCAAGAACAAAACAAAATTCGCAAATCATGCCTCTTAAGGGTTTATCTATGTCCTACATAGATAGATCTTAATAGGATGATAAGAGAATTAATAATCCTATTTATATATAAAGCACTAAAAGGAAAATCATTGCCTATCAAAATATAAAATGACATATATACATAACAAAAATGATGTACATAATGTATTATCTTAATTCTAATATCCACATATCATAAACAAGATTAACCTGATCAAAACCATTGTTAGAAAGTCCTAATAAATAGAAAGAAACCACTTTAGTAGGTTACCCAACCAAGAGTCTCTTGCCAACCCACTTCATGCCATGAACCATGATGATTTTGAGGTTGAAAGATGTAACAAACCAAATAGCTTTCAAGATGAATTTACCTTTCATGCATGCAATTTCAAAAATGGGTGAGAATAAGCTTGAAATTAAACCAAAATCATGATAGAGATGGCTAAGCACTCATGATGGGCCTTTGCTCACTCATAAAAATTGCCTAGAACAGTTACGAAGTTAGAGGTAACTACCTTGCGTAGTTATTTCTTCAAGTATACATAAAGAGAGGAGTTACCCGAAAACTCTTCCCTTTCTAACAATTTATATAAAACTTATCTCTTATTTTTGTATAAAAAACTATTTCTATAATCACTCAAAAAGACAACAAAAGGAGTTTTTACTTATTTTGGGTGTGTTTTTATGCTAAGAAGATAAACTATAAGAGGTACGTACTTAGGTTGTGATTTTAATATATAATTCATTATTTTTAATGTAATTATATATAGGACTACTATTGAATAATTATTGAGATGTAGTAGCATGTTAATTCTTTATCAATTAAAGACTTCAACATCGGTATCAAAGTTATATCTAACCTTACCCTAAAAAGTTTTTGTATTTTTTTTGATAGATTTTTTTTCTTCATTTTTTTGGTAATTAAAGAATTTGTAAAAGCAAAAAACAATGGGCAAGCTTGGAACAACCTAAGTACAGTAAGGGCCCTACTCGTATATGAAAGCAAAGTGCCTAAAAACCAAGAAGACATTTCTATCCAAACCAATTGAGAGCCCATCTTAGCTCCTACTAAGATAGAACTCAAAAGGACAAATATACAAACCCTAAAAAAACACTCAAACTCAGAAGGGCGATAATGTAGTGGAATAATTAAAACTTATTGTAAAATATTACATAGGGTGTTTATTAAATAGTACCTATTTATAAGCTTTCTAGGTCTTCTTATGGTGAAAAATCAGTGATAAATTGATCTCCTATCTGTCAATAAAGTCAATGATGCTTGAGAAAGTCCATAAGGAGCAAAATAGAGGCTAAAATGTATGGTTTCCGTGCTAGAAGAATATAGTGCATAGTTTTGATTATTTGGGTCACAAGTGTATGTATAATCTTGGAGAGATATATAGAAAAAAGCCTCGTATTTGCTTTCATAAAAGCTAGTCACAAGTATGACCATGAAACATTTGCACTCATAACTATCACATGTATGCTTATGAATCAAGACTCATGACCCATAGATACTATTTCATAACTGTTATGGTTTATGATCGTTGTGCATAATCTGTATAACATTTCATGATTCAATAACTATTAAATAAATCCATGTACACTTGTATAAGATAAACGTATGCCTTTGAATTATTTGATTATTTAAATTTTGAATTAGTTAATATGCTCGTGACCTATAGAGGTGTACGACCATACATCAAGGCAAATCCTTCATCTTAACTTGTCAAACCAATCTAAATGGATCTGGCAAGTCTAACAAGATATTATCCCACAAAATACTTACTAGGATAACAATCATTTACCTTACTTTATCAATTCTACAAGCATATGACTTGCAAGCCACCTTCATCTTGATAGTACTCATATTCGAGTAAAATCTAGATATAAATCATGAGTGACCTCTAGTAAGATATTATGACCACCTAAATGGTAAAATATCAATAAATAACTATGGGCTTGATTAACCTAATAGTTAATGCTGAATTCAATCTTTTTGTTACCATGTCTTATGAGGTTACACATGTCTATCTCAAAAACCCTTCATTTGCATATGTTTAAACTGATATTGGATAAAACGCCAATTGATCAAGTTATGGCTATAGACTAATTGGTTTTGGACAACTTAACAGAGACACTAATCCTATATTTGAGATTGATGAATCTTATGTTAATCTACTATAGTCTCTACACTAATCATGATATAACCAATCACTTACTTTATAATATCCCAATTATGATAGTATGTCTGATAATATCAAATAGTACCACTCTTCATACAAGATGGCTTGATAGACCTCACGTTAAAAGATCATATGTATCTATCAAGTTATGAAGATTGATTTATAGACATAAAAAATACCATCTATATGGGATTCTTATCATTAGGTCTAGCTAGTGAACATGACCACCAGATCATGCACTTATGTGTAGAACTAGGCTATAAGTGATAATCTTTGTGTGTGCAAATCACCACCATCCTATGATAGAATTATACATACTACGATAATCTTTACACCATCATTCATGTTCTTAATTCATAGAGACATTGAGATTATAGAGTAGTTTTAGTGTAACCACTTATGAGATATATAGAAAGCATGATTAGTTATTTGAATCTATGATTTCAATTCTACCATACCAAGTACATAATATATGTTAAATAAATAATATATCTAAAATACTTCATATTATTAATGTCATCAAATGTTTACAAGTACAATGATACAAAACAATAAAATGTGAATAAATACAACTAATATATAATAGCATTGTGGCTATAGGGCACTAACCTTAGTAATCTCTCACTTGTACTATAACTAATCAAACACATATCCAATGCTATATGCGACTATATGCCTATAATGCTTTAGCTATGATAAAGGCTTGGTCAGTGGATTAAGTCAGTTCTCATCTATGTTTACTCTCTTGATTTATACATCTCTATACTACATGATCTTTCATACCAAATGGAATCACTTGAGAATGTGTTTGGATTTCTAATGGGACTATAGTTCCTTAGCTTATGTTATACCACCATTATTGTCATAATAGAGGCTTATGAGATCAGCAATACTAAGAACCACTCCAAGTTTAGTAATGAACTTCTTAATCCAAACTACTTCCTTTGTTGCCTCAACAAGAACAATATACTTAAAACTCTATAGTAGAATCAACCATAGTGCTCTACTTGTAATTCTTCCAGTTTACTAAACCACCATTCAAATGAAACACAAAGCTTGATTAGGATTTGAAATCATTATGGTCCATCTGAAAACTCGTATCACTATAACCATGTACAATGAACTCATCTTCTCATTTATAAACCAAAAATGTATCTTCAGTCATTCCTAGGTATTTAAATACGTTCTTAACAATAATTTAGTGTTTTTCACCTAGATCAGATTAATATCTACTACATACACTAAAAACAAATGAGACATCAATTTGTATACATAACATCATGTACCTAATTGATCTAATATATGACATAAATAGAACATAACTTATTTTCTCTCTTTCTTCATGTGTTTTAGGACATATATCTTTAAAGAGATATACATAGTAAGTCATGGGCAATGACCCTTTCCTTCACTCATCCATTCTAAATCTCTTTAGAACTTTATCTTTGTACATGCTCTAACTTAGTCTAAACATCCTATGAGATCTACCACAATAGATCTTAATACCAAAAATGTAAGTTACTTCTCTTAAACCCTTCATGGAAAAACACTTGGATAACTAAGTCTTAATGGTCTATGAGTATGGTATGTCAATTCTAATAATTAAGATGTCATCGATATACAATACTAAAAATACTACTATACTTTTATTAACCTTTTTGTGAATACATGGCTTATCTTCATTTTTTTATGAATCTAAACTCTCAAACTGCTTCATTAAAATGAATATTCCAACTTATTAAAGCTTGCTTTAGTCCATAAATAGGCCTTTACACCTTGCATACTTTATTTTCCTATCCATAAAAAATGAAACCATCAAGTTGTGTTATATACACATCCTTCATATAGTTACCATTCAGGAAAGTAGTTTTGACATTCGTTTGTCAAATCTCATGATCAAAGTATGTAACTATCACAAGTATAATCTGGATGGACTTAAACATTACAACTAGTGAAAAAGTTTCGTCATAATCAATGTTATGTTTCTGATTGAAACCTTTAGGAACCAACTATGCTTTATAGGTATGTATGTTACCATCCATATTGGCATTCCTTATGAAAACGATTTGCACCTTATAGGTTTTACCTATTCAAACACATCTACTAGAGTCCATACCTAGTTCTGGTACATAGAGTCCATCTTAAACTTTACATATTTATAATTTTGAAACTTAGTTTATTCAAATTCAATTTTTTGACATAAGTTTCATAACTCTAAACTTTTATGAAATCTATGTTAGGCTTTTATCCAATTCATAACTCATAAAGTGTAATAGCCCAAAGGTAGATTGTCTTTTAGGCTTTAAAACCATGGATAAAAGAGAGATTTTAAGATAGAAATTAGATATGAGAAGGTTCAAGGGTAGAAGACTCATTTAGAAGCCTTTTGTGGCTTGTACATGGATATTCTGGGAAGAATATTCCATGTATGATGTAAAGAGAGAGGGAATTGAGATTTTTCTTACACATACGATTGTGTGTCTTGGACACATACCCATGTGTCAGGTGAGAGGCGCATAAATACTTAGTTTTCTTATTTCTACCTAGCTTATTCCATTCAACCTTCTTCTCTTCTCTATTATCCAGTAAACCCTAGGCTAGAAACCATTCAATTAGCAGCCTTAAACCAAGTTAGAGATCCAAAAGTGACTAGAGAGAGAGATCCATACATAATGGTGAAAGGTAAGTATTTTATTACCTCTTTCATTTGGGTTTTTGCATGATTGTTGGCTTGAGTTCACTCCATGTGTTTGTTGTATGTTGAGAATGTGTTATAGCTTGATTTGATAATGAAATGAGACATTGGATGATGATTGATGAGTTATTATGAGATGATTTGAGGATTATGTGCTTGGGTATGTTTTTATGGGAATGTGAGATTTTTAGCATGCTTTATGTTGAATAGATGAAATGTGAATGCTTATTGGCTGATATATTTGGTATATAAATGTTTGATTGAGATGTGATTGTATTTTGAGCTAAGAAATTTGGGAATTTTGGATTTTCAGATGCCTATTACATAAGAAGAGTTGAGCACACAATTGTGTACCTAAGGATACATGCTCGTGTGGCCTCATTTTTGCATGAACATAACCTTAGAAGGCACCTATGTGTGTATGAAAATCCAGACACATACCCGTACAATCGACACACACGTCCGTGTGCTTATTCCCAATTTTACATGCTCATGTAAGCAAGACACGAGAGTGTATTTGTGCTACTACACACTCGTGCCAGTCTGGTACATGGACTTGTGCCTTAAATGCATGCCCGTATGTCCACACCACACACTCATGCAGCTAGCCATGATTTTTAGATTTGATTCCAAAAGCTAGCACGACTAAGGACACGACTTAAGCATGACCCCATATACCTCCACACATGCCCATGTGCCAGTTGGTGCATGCCCGTGTGCCTTAAGAAAAACAGAGAAATGGTTCCAAAGCATTCTTAAAGCAAAGTTAAACAATTTTAAACCATTCATAAGCACAAGAAACTTAAGAATAACAAGATATAACAACATATCATACATGATTATCAAAGCATGAGCACGACATGTCATATTAGATATTTTTATAAACAGATCCAAGGATCCAATTGCATGATTTTAAAGTATAGATATACAATATTTTAGACATCAGTTAGAAGTGAATACGAGGAGACACTTGTGAGTTCACACACCCACTAAAGAAGGAAACCAATATCCGCTAGAGAGGACATGGTCTTTGACTAGGCTCGTTAGAGAGAATGCTGGTCGTGCACGAGTAGTTTTATTATAGGATTGAGCTCACATGGTCAGGGTGTCAAATCCTTGTATTCATCAGTTTGACCAGCGTAATAGATACTTTCATATACAATACTTTTTGATACAATTTTCAGCTTATACTATATGTATATATTTAGGATCTTCAGATCAAAGTTTTTAAATTAGAAAGAGTTTTCTAAAATCAGGCCCAACGACAAGTTTTTATAACTACTTAGCATCTACATGACATTAGAACATGCATATCATGTCATGTGTAGCATTTATGAGAAATAAGACAGAGAAAGACAAAGAACACTCCTGAAAACAGATGAAATAAGAAAGTAAGGAAATGAGAAACAAGAAAGAAAGAAATGAGTAATTTAGTAAAGAATAATATGAAAAGATATGAAGTTAGTTTGAGCTTGAGGTCTATTAGTGTTAGAGATAGGAAATATTTGCTGAGTTATTTTGTCACTCACGCCTTTTCTTTCTTTTCTCTTTTGCAGGTTAGTGATCTTAGGACTGGGCAATAGTGATGCAACTGTCAAATTTTGGGGACATAGCTTGGCAATAGATAGCATGTTTTGGCTCACATGCTTTATTTAGTTCTCATATTTATGTGTGTGTATTATGCTTTAGTATTCACTGTATGGATAATATATTTTATACATGAGCAGCTTTGGAAGTTTAAATACATGTCCAGTTTCTTCTTATGATCATTGTCAATATTAAAGTTTTATTTTCAACTTTCGTATTCAGATTTGAAAAACTTAAGCTGTAGATAATTTTACTGTGGGGGTTCTTGTTACAGGTGTATTTTTAAATTGATAGATATATATATATATATACAGTTATGAATAGTAAGTCTGTGGCAGGGGTCACTATAGTGTTTGGTATCAAAATAATGTTTTGAGCCATGAGAGCAATGTTTTGAGTCATTTAGTAGTATTTGAATAATATTTTCAGAAAATGAGTTTTGAATGCATAGTTTTCTAAAAGATTCCATGAGCCAAGCCAACATGTCCCAATAACTATTGTTCACTTCCTCTTAGTATAAGTATAGTAATGAGAAGCTAGTATGATTTTAGATGTTAATCCTTGTGTTGTGGTGTTTTAGATTGAGCCCAAGCCTCTTTACCCTTAGTTGTAGAGGAAAAGAGTAGTGCCTCTGTTAAACCTATGAGTTCAAATGATCGTAGGAGATCTCAGCACTTCAGAGTATCCCTTAGGCCTAAATATCTAAGAGAAATTTTCATAGAAATGTTAAGAGAGGGTTATCAACCAATTGTCCAAGTAGAGACTTCTAAGCTAGTGAGACAAATAGCCCATTACGGGCCAGAGTTGGGTTGTTAGAGAGATCTGACTTCTAGTACAGATATAACAGGTACTAGTGATTTAAACATATTACACCTAATCTACAGTTTTCCTGGGGCTCATCCGCCATCTAAATTCAGTGGTTCTAGACATCGAGTTATGGTAGAAGAAAGGATAAAATTAGGAAAGAGAATTATGGGTTTTTTTACCATGATAGACAAAGAGAAAATTCAGTATGCTACGTTTATGTTGAGAGGTGATACGAGGGTGTGATGAAACCTTATGAGAGCATTAGTTAAAGAGGAGAGGTTATCTTGGGTTGAGTTTCGGAGGGTATTTGAGGAGGAGTACCATAGTGTTGATATAGTACATGCTAGAGCCTAAGAGTTTATTAAGTTGACTTAGGGGACCAGTTCAGTTAAAGATTATGTCACCTGGTTTAATGCATTAGTGAGATTTTTTCTTTGAGTAGGGGTTCTAAGTCGATTAGAGTGTAGAAGTTTATCCATAACTTGTATCCAGCTATTGCCATAGATATTATGACTGGTTCTTCTCTCCCATAGAGATTCAGTGAGACTTTAGAGAGAGCTTTGAAGTCAAAGGTTTACTTACAAATGATGGGTTTCTTCTTTAGATCAGTAGAGAGAGTTCCAAATAAAGGTAGAGATAGAGGTAAGAAACCAATGTAGTCAAGGAAACCTTTCAAAGGGAAGAGACAGAGACAGAGAGTGGATTTGTCAATATGTAGGACGTGTGGTAGGAGTCACCTAAAAAAATGTCTTACACGTCAAGATGTATATTTCCGATGCCAACAGCTTGGTCATAGAGTGTCGATGTCCAACCAAAGGAGTAGGAGTTGGGCCATCAGTTGGTGGAGTCAGTCCTAATAGAGGTGTTGAGGTTCAATTGGTAAAGGTGGCAGAGTTCAGAAAGGTGGTGTCATTATACCCAAAGGTAGAGGCAGAGGTAGATTCTTCACAGTGAGACGAGATCAAGCTGAGATGACTCCCTATGCTATTATAGGTCAATTGGTCTTCTTTGATACTCCTTTATATATGTTGATAGACTGTGATGCCACACATAGCTTCATGTCTGGAGGAGTGATAAAGAGATTAGGGTTGATCTCTAATGTGGTAAAGTTGAGTACTTATATAGAGATGTCTGATAAGGGGTATGATAGTGAGTGATCGAGTACTGATAGATAAGGAGGTAGTTATTATGGGAAAGACTTTGAGGATAAATTTGATCATATAAGAGTTTGTTGATTTTGACATAATCCTAGATATGGATTTCTTGAGTTATTATGGGGCAGAAATGGACAGTAAAAGGAAAAATATTAGATTGCAGCTAGGCCTTGATGAGTTCATTTTTGTTGAAGGTAGAGTGAAGACTATGCTCATTTCTTATTTGTAACTAAAGAGATTATTAAGTAAAGGATGTGTAGGCTACTTGGCTAACGTAGTATGTAGAGATGCAATTGAGGCAAGTATCGAAGATGTGCTTGCAGTTAGAGAGTATTCAAATGTCTTTCCTAAGGAGTTGCCAGGATTACCTCTTGAGTGAGAGTTAGAGTTTTCTATTGACTTGCTTCTCAGTACAACTCTTATTTCTAAGGCTTCGTATCGGTTGGCTCCAACAAAGCTTCAAGAGTTAAAGAAACAGCTTCAAGAGTTGACTAATAAAAGGTTTATTAGACTAAATTATTCACCATGGGGTGCTCCTATTTTATTTTTGAAGAAGAAATATGGGTGCTAGAGGATGTGTATAGACTATAGAGAGTTAAATAAGACAACAATCAAGAATATGTATCTATTGCCTCGGATAGATGATTTGTTTAACCAGTTGAGTGGAATTATAGTATTCTCCAAGATAGATTTGAGGTCTAGGTATCATCAAGTCAGAGTTGTGGAGAGAGATGTACCTAAGATTGCTTTCATCACAACGAGGTATGGCTATTATAAGTTCGTGATAATACCTTTTGGTTTGACTAATGCTCCTGCAGTATTTATGGATTTAATGAACTAAGTTTTCCAAGACTGTCTAGATAGATCCATGGTTGTATTTATCGACGATATCTTGGTTTCCTCGAGGAGTATAGAGGAGCATGAAGAGCATTTGAATTTACCCTTCAGAGATTGAGAGACAAACAACTTTATGCCAAGTTTGATAAGTGTGAATTTTGGTTGAGCAGTGTATCTTTCCTTGGACATGTCATTTTAGTAGCCGATATTTCAGTGGATCCTAGTAAGATAGAGGTGATTTTGCTTTGGCCGAAGTCAATGACTACTAGAGAGGTGAGAAGTCTCTTTGGATTAGCAGGATACTATAAGAGATTCGTTAAGGGTTTTTCTAGTATAGCCAAGCCATTGACTGTTTTAATTAGGAGTGGATGCCTTTTGTGTGGATCGAGGAGCGTGGGCTCGATTTCAAGAGTTAAAACAACGATTGATAAGTGCTCTAGTGTTGGCATTGCCTTACGAGAGTGTTAATTATGATATATACACTAATGTTTCCTATCAGGGGATTGGTGTAGTGTTGATGCAGTCTGATAGGGTAATTGCCTATGCCTCTAGGTAATTTAAAGGACCATGAGTTAAGATACCTTACTCACGACTTGGAGTTAGCTGCTATAGTGTTTACCTTGAAGATTTGGAGAAATTTCCTTTATGGTGTGAGGTGTTACATTTATTCTGATCATAAGAGTTTGAAATATTTCTTCATCCAAGGGATGTTAAATATGTGACAAAAGGGATGGTTAGAGCTAGTGAAGGATTATAATTGTGAGATCAGATATCACCTAGGTAGAGCTAATGTAGTAGCTTATACTTTGAGTAGGAGAGTATCTTTGTCTATAATTACAACTCAGAGAGAGTTACAACATGAGATTGCCAGAGATGAGATTGAGATAGTGACAATTAGGTTCTCCGGACTTCAAATACCATCTACTCTATATGATGACATCAGGGTTTCCTAAAGTCCCGATTCATGGGTTCAGAGTATGGTTTAGAAGGTCTTTAAGTGTACAGTACCAAATTTTGAGATTAGAGATGAGATTTAGAGATAGAGTTTGTATACCAGAGGATACAGAGTTAAGAAAGAGGATTTTGTTAGAGGCTCATGACACAGTTTATTTAGTGTATCTAGGTAGTACAAAGATGTATCAGAATCGCAAGAAATTATTCTGGTGGTTTGGTATGAGGAGAGATATTACAGATTATGTGGCTAGATGCTTAGTTTGTCAATAAGTTAAGGTAGAGCATCAAAGACCTTCCAGTTTACTTTAACCTTTGAGGATTTTTGAGTGGAAATGAGAGAGCATTTCTATAGATTTTATATCAGGACTCCCTCGAGTGAAGCATGAATATAACAATATCTGGGTCATTGATGATAGATTGAGTAAGTCAGCATATTTTTTTTTTCTAATCAAAGGTGGTATGAGTATTGATCAGTTGGGTCATCTGTATGTCAAAGAGGTTGTCAGATTACATGAGGTTCCCAGAGAAATCATTTCAGATAGAGATTCGAGATTTTTATCAACCTTTTAGGGTAGTTTACAAAGAGCTTTGGGAACTAGACTTTATTTCAGTTTAGCTTATCATCTACAAACGTATAGTCAAACTGAGCGGGTCAATTAGATTCTAGAGGATATATTGAGAGCATGTTGTATGGATTTTTAGGTTAATTGGGTTGAGTTGTTGCCATTGATGAAGTTTACCTATAACAATAGTTATAAGTTCACTATTCAAATGACACCATTTGAGACTCTATATGGTAGAAAGTATAGATAGCCACTGTTTTGGGATGAGATTGTTGAGAGAGATTCATTAGAGGTAATTATAGACTAGAGATAACTTAAATGATGATTGAGTGGATCAAAGTTATCAAGCAGAGAATTAAATAGGCTTAGGATCGTCAAAAGAGTTATACAGATCAGAGACGTAAGGAGATAGAGTTTGAGGTTAAAGACCACATGTTTCTAAGAGTTGCTCTTTACAAATGTGTCCTAAGATTTGGTAAAAGAGGCAAGTTAGCTCTGAGGTTTATTGGTCCTTATGAGATTCTAGAGTAAGTTGGTAGAGTTGCTTACAAATTGGCTTTACCAGCTAGTACGGATATGATTCATAATGTGTTTCATGTATCTCAGCTAATAAAATATGTGAGAGATTCTTCACATGTGTTACAGATTTAAAATTTAGAGCCGATAGATTATCTGAGCTACTATGAGAGACCTATTCAGATATTGGACTATAAAGTAAAGACCCTCAAGAATAAGATTATACCTTTAGTTAAAGTGTTGTGGAGGAGCTAGAGAATTGAGAAAGCTACCTAGAGGTTGAGTTTGAGATGAGAGAGAGGTACCTAGAGTTATTTAGTTAATTCTAGGGGCAAAATTTTATTAGAGGGGGGAGAATTGTAATAGCCCAAGGGTAGAATTATTTTTAAGCTCTAAAACCAAGGGTAAAAGAGAGATTTCCAGATGGAAAATGGATATGAGAGGGTTCAAGGGCAGAAGAGTCATTTAGAAGCCTTTTGTAGCTTGTACATGGATATTCTAGGAAGAATATTTCATGTATGGCACAAAAAAAGAGAGAATTGAGATTTTCTTTGCACATATGACTGTGTGTCTTGGACACACGCTCGTGTGTCAGGTGAGAGGTGTCATAAATGTTTAGTTTTCTTATTTCCACCCAGCTTATTCCATTCAGTCTTCTTCTCTTCTTCATTTTCTAGCAAACCCTAAGCCAGAAACCATTCATCCAATAGTCCTAAACCAAGTTAGAGATCCATAAGCGACTAGAGAGATAGATCCATACGCAATGGCGAAAAGTAAGTATTTCTTTACCTCTTTCATTTGGGTTTTTAGATGATTTGCTGGTTTGAGTTCCCTCCGTATGTTTGCCATATGTTGCAAATGTGTTATAGCATGATTTGATGATGAAATCAGACATTGGATGATGATTGTTGAGTTATTATGAGATGATTCAAGGATTATATGCTTAGGTATGTTTTTATGAGGAATGTGAGATTTTTAGCATGCTTTATGTTGAATAGATGACGTGGGAATGCTTATTGGCTGATATGTTTGCTATATGCATGTTTGATTAAGATGTGATTGTATTTTGAGTTGAGAAATTTGGGATTTCTAGATTACCAGACACGTATTGCAAATGAAGAGTTGAGCACACGACTGTATACCCTAGGATACATGCCTGTGTGGCTTCATTTCTACATGAACACAGCCTTAGAAGGCACCCGTGTATGTATGAAAATCCAAACACACGTCTGTGTAGTTGATGCACATGCCCATATACTTATTCTTAATTTCACATGTCCGTATAAGCATGACATAAGAGTGTGTTTGTGTTGCTACATGTTCGTGCCAGTGTGGCACACAGCCTTGTGCCTTAGACGCCTACCTATGTGTCTGCACCACATGCTCGTGCAGCCAGCTATGATTTTCAGATTTGATTCCAGAAGCTAACACGACCAAAGACATGGCTTGAGCATAACCTCCTGTGCCTCCACACACGCCCGTGTATCAGTTGGTGCACACTTGTGTGCCTTAAGAAAAACAGAGAAACGATTTTAAAGCATTCTTAAAGCAGAGTTAAGTAATTTTAAACCACTTATAAGCACAAGAAACTTAAGAATAACAAGATATAACAACATATCATGCATGATATACCATATCAGATAGTTTCAAAAACGGATCCAAAGATCCAATAGTATGATTTTAAAGTATAGATATATGATATTCTAGACATTCATTAGGGATGAATACGAAGGGGCACCTGCAAGTTCGCATGTCTGCTAAAGAGGGAAACTAACGTCCGCTAGAGAAGACATGGTCTTTGACCAAGCTCGTGAGAGAGTTTACTGGTCGTGCATAAGTAGTTTTATTATAGGATTTAGCTCACACAATTAGGGTGTCGAATCCCTGTATTCATCAGTCTAGCCAGCACAGTAGATACTTTTGAGATACAATACTTTTAGATACAGTTTCTAGCTTATACTATATGTATATATTCTAGATCTTCGAATTAGAGTTTTTATATCAAAAATAGTTTTCATAAAAGAAAGAGTTTTCAGAAATCAGGCCCAAAGGCAAGTTTTTATAACTACTTAGTATCTACATGACATCAGAATATGTATATCATGTCATGTATAACACTCATGAGAAATAAGACAAAGAAAAACAAAGAACATTCTTGAAAATAGATGAAATAAAAAAGCAAAGAAATGAGAAACAAGAAATAAAGAAATGAGTAATTATGTAAAGAATAATATGAAAAGATATGAGGCCAGTTTGAGCTTAAGGCTTACTAGTGTTAGAGATAGGAAATGTTTGCTGAGTGATTTTGTCACTCATCCCTTTCCCTTCCTTTCTCTTTTATAGGTCAGCGATCTTAGGACTAGGCAAGAGTGATGCAGGTGTCAGATTTTGGGAACATAGCTTGGCAGTAGATAGCATGTTTTGGCTCACATGCTTTATTTAGTTCTCATGTTTTTGTGTGTGTATTATACTTTAGTATACACTATATATGGATAGTATATTTTAGACATGAGTAGCTTCGGAAGTTTAAATACATCTCCAATTTATTCTTATGATCATTGTTAATATGAAAGTTTTATTTTCAGCTTCCGCATTCAGATTTGAAAAATTTAAGCAGCAAATAATTTTACTGTAGGGGTTCCCGTTACAAGCATATTTTCAAAATGATAGATATTATGTACATATATATACACACAGTTGTGCATAGTAGGCTTGTGGTGGGGGTTATTATATAAATAGATTTCTTTATAGATTTAGATGGGATATAATTAAGTGTATATGTTCTTGTTTCCAGGGTATAACCCCAAAATGACATGGGTGGTTCACTAAAACTTATTATAGATCTTACCATATCCATTACATTCTATTTCCTCCATTTAATTATACCATTATGCTGTGGTGTACTAAGACGTGTAAGTTGTAAAACTATACCATGTTATTTTAAGTATTCATTAAATTTAATATTCAAGTACTTCCCTCTATGATCACTGCGAATGATCATAATACTTTTATTAAATTCTTTTTTGCTTTATTATTGAATGCTTTAAACTTTTTAAAGCATTTTGATTTGTGTCTTATAAGAAACACATATCCATACCTACTGAAATCCTTACTAAAGATCATAAACTAAAGTTCCCCATGTATGCTTTACATTATCATGGCTTTACACACATCACTGTGCATAAAAGGTGACTTGGCCATCTTGCCCATAAGACATGATTCATATTCATCATAAGACTAAAAGTCAAACGATTATAAAATTCTAATGGATAATAGTTTTAAATACACTTCAGGCTTATGTGCCTTAACTTGTAATGCCATTGATATTTTCGTTTGTCTAAATATGTTTGATTATACTAACATAGAGAATTTTATTTTTATCCTATTTTAGAACATATAGTCCATTAACCTTTCACATAGTTTTATGGAGAATACCATTCAAGCTAATGGCTATAATACGATTAACAATCAAGAAAGAATATTCATTCTTACCTAAAATAGATATAAAAATTAAATTTCTAGAAATATTTGGTATATAATAATAATTTTTTAGTTCTAAACAAAACCATAAGGCAAAAACAGATAATAAGATCCTATGTCTAGAGTTATGATCTTTACTTTATTCCTAACACGTAGATGTACTTCTTTTTGGTTAAGCAATCTCTCTATTTTAGTCCCTACATATTGGAAGTGATATAAGTACCATATCTTATGTCTAAAACCCAAGATAAATATGAAGTCAAGTTGATCTCAATAACATATACCTATAGTAGAAGTAGCTGACCTCTTATTCTTGTGCTTAATAAAAGTCTTGTAATGTTTTCTTTGGTGGTCCAGTTTACCACAAAAGAAGTAAACCACCTATCCTTTTTCCATACCCTTAGTCAACTATAAAGTAAGTAAAGCTTTGGTTTGGACCTAAGCCTTGGGCTTAGACTTGAGCTTGGCCTTGGCTTTGTGTTGGCATATCTTACTAAATAGTCCTAACCAAGCCCAATAGCTTAAAAAAAGATACCTCTTTCTCAACAAGGTTAAAGTTCATGATGAACTGTGACTATGAAAAAGGAAAATAATACAACACAAAGTCAATGGCTAACTCATTGTCCATGATAAACCAAAAGTTGGCTACTTTCTTAATATAACCAATCATCTTGATTATATAAGCACCCATCTATGTGCCCTTACTCATCTTATAACCGTATAAGGTCACACTCACTTCACATCATTTAGATCTTTTTTTAGCCTTGAACATCTCATGCAAGTGAAAAGGAATGGATTTGATATCTATATCTTTATGTTACATCTACACTTTGGTGACATGGAAGCAAACATAGGAAACTATACCTCTATAAAATCTTTAAGATACTTTTTATAAGCATTTCTCTTAGCCTCGATGGCATTAGGACCAAGCTTTAGAGATTTTTCCCTTTCAAGGACATACAACTTTTTTTTTTTTTTTTAATATAGTACAATTCTAAGGTCCTTGTGCTAGTAAAGAAAATTAGTGCCTTTTAGCTTATTTTCTTTTCGAGAATTGGGCACAATGAATTTTAATTTGCCACGATATGATGATCCATACATGTATACACAATAAGATTTTATTGAACACTCCCATTTTTTTCTTTAAGTCAACAACCCTTAGTGTGGAAGTTGAAAAGTCTTGATGGACCTCTTAATGGACCAAAATCCTATCTAATCAACCCAACCTTCATTTTGATGAATAGGCCAAGTTGACCTGAATAGGTGGGTTATCAAACCAATCAATAAAAGCTTATGATCTTAAGTTAGGTATTACCTAATAAACATTACAAGCCACAGTTGTGATTTTATCAATGGGTTGGATACTACATATCCCATGTATTGACAAATACATCCTTACTCAACCTTTAATAGATTTTACCTTTACTTTAATGAACAAGTTACTTTTTATTAGTTAAGTTTGACCTAATATAGTCAATAACTAGTGTTTTACCTGGTAGCAAGTTACCATTTACTTTGGCAAACAAAGTTCCTACAAATAAGGGCGTGTCTAAACAATACTATATTAAAAGGTTTCCATTTATGACTTAATATTTATCGAAAGGTTTTTAATTAGGTCTCATCAAATTTTAGTTTGTATGTGAGGTGATATTTCAATAAAAATAAAACCAAGCATGTATTTTAAATGAGGCATAAATAAACTATGTACCGATAGACAAGTTTTAGTTAATATCAAGCCTTTAGGTTAAGAGAACTGACTAATCAACCTAGGTTCTATTTTTAGTTCTTCAAGACTTTAAGTACATTCTTATTTTTTTTTTTCGAGTCTACAAGTAATTATAAGATTTTTCTTCTAGTTATATAATTTCTATGAAATTACAAGTAACTACCTATTCTAAGTTTTACATCAAAATTCAAAGACCTCGAGTTACGTTCAAGGAGATAGATAAAAAGAATTACATCAAGATGACATAAGAAAAGGCAGAAGGCAAAGGTCCTATTTTTTAAAAATTATAACGTACATTCTTGATAAAAGCAAAAACATACATAAACAAGTCTTAACTTGCATACTAGAAACCATTCATATACATCAATCAAACATATATACATACAATTAAAATTAATTAAATTAATTTTAACTAAACATGTGAAAATTGTTTAAGTCCTTGTAATTTTATAAACTTTAACAAACCCTAAAACTTGTAAAAATTATAAATTTACCCTTGGTAGTCAATCTAAGGTAAAAAAAATAAAAATTCACGTTAATTAAAGGTATGAAGAACCAACTTCACAACCATGACAAAGTCTTATGGGCGTGAACACTTCATGCATAGCTGCAATATTGTCAAACTCTAAAACCAATGTAAATTCTAAAAGTAGTACGAGTAGGGTCACAAGACATTTATGAGCATATGTACAAGTAAATTTTGCTCTATGTATGAGTATGACTAGAACATGCATGATTGTACACCAAGTCATATAGTGAATTCACAAGGCATGTCCTTGTAAATTATGTCTGAGTTATACCTGTAACTTCATATAATCATGATCGTGTTAGGTACAATTTTAAGAAATTCCTATGATAGCATTTATCAGAAATCCACCCAATTTTAGCATACTTAATGCCAAAAATAGCCAAAACAACATGAAAAGCCAAAACCTATTTCTAACAATGCGTACAATATGGAAAATTATATATTGAATGAGATTTCATGGAACTACGCAAAATCAAGCACTTGAGCACCTACACCTCACACACTAATACACAATTTGCAATTAATTGAGCAATAATGACAACAAACAAAACTCAACAATTATCACAATATAAATGTTTAACAAATTAACAAATCACGTCAATATGTTTTCAAATTTTAATAACCAAACATGCATTCATAATCATCAAACAAGTAATAACTTTTGAAAATAAAAAATATAGTCTCTAATACTAGTGAAAGGTTTCCCAAAGTCGTCAAAATGATGACCATGTGGTGGAATAATTAAAACTCATCTCAAAATAATAGGAAAACTAGGGATCAACTATCTTTAAATGTGGTAGATGAATTATTTCTTTACACAAGAAGACTTGACTTTGATTCTTATCAATTACATTTTTGGTAGTAGTCAAGGTTGAAGATATAATGAAGTTAATAGCCTTTGATTTACATAGTTTATGGTTCTAGGTTTAGGTAGTCATAGGCCCTCAAATTTAACCATCTAATTAGCGAAGAATGATCAATTGATATAGGTAGGGGTTCCCAGGTCATAAAAAAAACCAATGATTAACATTTTTTAAAATTTTTAAAAAGCATAACATATAAAAAATTACATAGGGTGTTTATTAAACACCTACCTATTTAGTAGCTTTCTGATCTTTCATGGTGAAGAATTAGTGGTAAACTGTGCTGATATCTATCGATAAGGCTAACGGCACTCCAAAAAGTCCACATAAAGCAAAAAGAAGGCTAGAATACATAATTTCTATGCTAGCAAAACGTAGTACACAGTTGTGAGTATTTGGGTCACAGGTATAAGTGGATAATATTGGAAAGATGTATAAAAAATGCCTCATGTTTGCTTTATAGAAGGCTAGTCACATACTTGGACCACAAAACATGTATAATTATGAATCAAGAGTCATGATGTACATATGTGTTTGGTGACCATTATGATTTATGAACGTTGTGTATAATTTGTGTAATATTCCCATGATTTAGTAATCATCAAATAACTCCATATATGCCCGTACAAGATAGACACATGCTTGTGAATTATTAGATTTTTTAAATTTCAAATTAGTTAAAATATTTTTTTCTAAACACATCAAGAGTTTGTCAATCCTTAATATGTACATATATGACCTATAAAGGTGCATGATTGTACATCAAGAAAAACCCTTAATCTTGACTTGTTAACTCAATTTGAATAGATCTGAAAAGCTAACATAATATCATCCAATAATATACTCACCAAGATAACAATCCTTTGTCTCAATCTATCAACTTTATAAATGTGTGACTTACAAGCTACTTACTATCTTGTTAGTATTGAGATTCAAGTAGAACCAAATACAAATATGGATAGGCTTTAGTAACGTATCACGACTATTTGAATAGTAAAGTGTCAATAAACAACTCTAGGCTTGATCAACTTAAAAGTTAACACATAATACAATCTCTTAGTCACCATGCCTTATGAGGCTACATATGTCTACCTAAAAAATCCTTGTATTTATATATGTCCAAACTGATATTGGATACAATATTAATCAATCCAACTATGGCCATAAGCTAATTGGTTCTATATAACTCATTTGAGACACTAATCTTGTGCATGGAATTGAAAATTCCTATGTTAATTTATCGTAGTCTATATATTAATCATGATACATCCAATCACTCACCTTTATAACACCCAAGTTATATGGTGGTGCATTTTATGACATCATATAATACAACTTCTAGTATAAAATGCCTTGATAAACCTCAAGTTAAATGACTATATATATATATATATATATATATATATATATATATATATATCAGAGATGCTACTTGGAAAAAGCACTTCATAATCCACAATATATAACTTCAAATTCAACGTGTGATTAACCTATATCTACGTAATTTAACTTCAAACATCATAATTCCATTAAATCTCCCATTATTACATGTAATTATCTTCATTCCATGCTATTCAACTACAAAACATGCTTTATCATTATCTAACTAGGAAAAACAACTATCATAAAAAAAAATTAACATGTATAAAGTAAAGAAATACTTACCTCAAATGCTTAAGACCGAGCTCTCTCTCTCTCTAGGTGAATCTTATTCCTTAGCTCACATCTCAACTCTTTACTTCTCTCTCTTAGCTCTTTGGTAAATGCTCTTTTGAAAACTTAAGAAGCATAAATGAAAAACTTATGAAATTTGAAAAAAAATCATACTTTATGTAGTTGTGCCAAACTACGCTTATGCATGATCATATATCTTAGGATGCAAGATCATGTGTGACAAAAATTTAAAAATTTTTGTGCCTTTCTGTGTTGTACATATGATAGCCTCTTTGGTGACACGCGTATTAGCTAAATATAACCCTTAAATGACTATTCTACCTTTGGGCTCACTTGAATTAATTTATATAACCCTAAAATCTCACTTTTTTCATTGATTTTTAAGCTAAAATAACCATTCTAACCTCAAGTTGTTAAACAATAAGCCTAAAAAAACCCATTCGTAACTATAATAGACGCCTTTAAAAACACCTAACTATCTAAAGTTCTCTTGAGGACCTATCTAAACTCTTACTAAGACAGGGATCAAGAGAACAATGTGGAACAACATCGAAGGAGGTTTTTCTAACCCATAATCTATACAAAAAATTTGATAATTACTAAAGTTCTTACTTGCAATCTCTTTATACATTTTTACAACTGAAAAACCCTTCCCAAAATCTTTAAAAAAGCCCAACCAAAAGTAGCAAAACTAAAAAGCAATAGTGATCAAAATTGGGAAGGTTGTTAATGCTCCCAAAATTGATTCTAAAATCTTCCATTTTCACCCCTAAAATTCCAGCCCCATGTAAGCATAAAAACCCTCAAATTCATGCAATTTTTTTACCTAAATCCAACACTAATATATCACCAATAAACATAAATAAAAATGTTGCAAGAAAAACCAACCTCAAGCATAAAGGATTTCTCTACCAATTTGAGGGTGAACCAAGGATAAAGGAAATTCCACCACCAAGGTTCTTCCACCACCAAATTCCTTCTTGCAAATGGAAATTTGGATAAAGGAAATAGAAACATTCACATGAGCCACCAAAGCATCATGGAATTGAAAGAAAGCCAAGGCTTTTCAAATATTCATTTCATCAAAAGCTTCTTACAATGAGTTTGAGTTGCCTTTATATAGGCAAGCTTTAACCATGGTTACATTTAAGCTAAACCCTAGTTAACTTGAATACAATTTAAATAAAATAAAATAAAACATAAAATACAAATTATAAAAGTTTTCTAAATTTAATTACAATGCATAATTTAAATACAAACATATTATAAAATATCATAATTTTGCATGCATGCATCTTCCCTTGATTAATTGGCCTTGGATTCAAATTTTTGAATCGAATATTTGATCCGAATTGATTGCTTAAACTCGATCCGGAGGGTGTTGGCACTTGAATCCGTGTTGAAAGTCATTAGGAACTCAAAATCTTCAAGGAGAATGCATTGGAAAGGTTCTGGAAGCCCAAGCATGCAAAAAGACTTGAAAAGGCTGAAAACTGAAATTTTGCGGCAGAATGCAGCGGCCGCGGCATGAGCATGCTGCGCAGGAGCGCGCGCAGACTTGCGCTGCAAGGCAGTGCGCAGCGCTTGCTTCTTGCGTGCACAGGTGTGCGCGCGGCCGTGCATGCCAGGGCCCCTTTTTTTTTTTTCTTTGCTCGTTTCTGGCCCGATTCTTATTCGATTCGACTTCCATTTTTTTCATTGGCTTGGTATGGAGTCGCTTGATAAATAATGAGGCCTTGGACTGCCAAAAACAATGTTGATGATGCTTAAGATTTATTCGAATATATAACTCGAACCTATGCTTGTTTCTTTCATGTGTTTCAATTTCTTTGAATTTGGCAGGTTCGTGTTGAGTCAGCCATTGCAAAAGCATAATTGGACTTCCTTGAATGTCTTGAACTGGATGAGTGCTACTTGAATATAGATCAAATAGTGAGCCCATGACTAGGACCCAATCACTCCACTCATAGTGGGAGAGAAACAACCTTTCTAGCTATGCTCCACTCGATAAGCCCTGCAAACCTAATTTAGAAAATAAAACAACCTTCCACCATAATCCCTTTTTGGATATAGTAGGCCAACCTTGGTAGAGAAAACATATAACCCAAGAGTAAGCAAGCTCTAAGTGAAAAGATTAAGGCCTACGGAAAAAGTTAGCCCTCTGCTCAAAAAACCATTCTTCATTTGAATCTAGCCCATACAACCTATATTGTTAAGCCTAACTTGGACACCATATTTGATGACTTTAAAAAGCAACATATGATTTACATCGAAGCCCAGCTCGTATTGGACATCCTTCTTCAGATGATAATGATTACTTAGCCTAAGTTTAGCTTTTTCTAAGTTAGAATGTCTTTTAAGCTCAAACCCAACATGACGACTCCATCTCTACCTAGTTAATCCACTACGTAATAAGTGAAAACGATCAAATGAAGAAAAGTACAACATTCCACTTTTATAAATAGAAAGCCCTTTCATCCATTAAAGGAAGCCTAAAGCTCTTACGAGTTACTAACCAAATGGGTTTAAGTTAGCATAACCACTCTTGAATAATCTCTCACCTTTATAGCCCAAGCTTAGTTTCATTAAAACTCCAAGGTTATCTACTAACAACTAGTCCAAATATCCTTAAATAAGTCAAAAGATGTCTCATAAAGCCATACAGACCCAATATGTTAATCGAGCCCAACCTAAACTAAAGTTTCTAAAACCCAACACCAACATGCCTCATGGCAACCCACTAATAACCAGTGTTGAACCCAATAATCTTATAATACTTAACCTTGCTTTAATAATCAATTAGCTCAAACATAACATAAATCTTCTTCCTATCACTTTACCAACTCTAAAGATTTTAAGACCAAAAAAAGTGGTATGCATGTATTTTGTATATATATAGTACATGTACTTATTATTGAATATCTCATCAACCCTTAGTAGCTAAATCTTGTTAGCCTATTTCATATTTCTTAAATTAATGTTGGCTTCTAGGAGATGATGGCACATACTATATTTAACCTTCTACTCACCCTATAGTAGTAAGTACTTTATTTTTTTCCTAACCAAATAAAGAACAACTTGAAACAATATGCCTAAAATAAGCATCTAATAACTGTTTCTTAGAACTGCATGACAAATAATCATTCCTAACTAAGCTATCAATTTTGGTTGCATGCAAAATATATATAATAATGTAAGCAACCCAAAAAATTATACAAAGCTAGCTGTATTAATTTACAGCCTCACACAAGTGTAATAAGGCATTCAAGAACACTTAATATCCTTCTAACACCTAGTCATATCAACACAAGTGTCGTCCTTAGCATTAATTTTCATATTCTCCACTTTCATAAAAATTAGCCACCTTTTACATGTACCTTTGAATTCCACATGTAAAGAACTACAGTTCCTAAACTCAACATTCCAATTATTTATAATGGCATTATTTTCATCTTGTAAAATATAAACCAAGTTAGAAAAGTACAATTTTGTTGATTCTCTCAAAGTCACTCATGTAGGAAATGACTCCATAACACTTGGTTGTAACTAGTTTATTCCCTCTTCTCTCAAAATTCATAATAGAGGAAATATGGCTCAACCTCCCCCAATTTTTTTTAAAGACCTTTTAAGGTAGATCCTAACATTTGGCAATGGCATTGTTATGGCTAGAACAAGGGGAATTTGTTAACTTAACCCCTTTGTCTCTAATAATTTGCCTAATATTGACTAAGGCATGCTCTTTAGAAATAGACTCTCTAGCAAACACTATTGTTTCTCTCTCACTAAATAAAGTAGATGACCACCCCAGGACTTAACTTAGCAATGGTAAGCTAAAGAGAATTTCCTATCCAATCCCTGATAATCTTTCTACTATAATTTTCCCACCTTTGGCCTCTATAGGTGAGGTTGCTTAAGTTAAGTGCATTGCTCCAAAGAAAATAAGTATAGCCACACTAAAAAAATTAATGGTCAATATTTTCCTCATCATAACATACAACATACAAGTGAAATTTGAAGTTATAACATATCTTACAGTTTACCAGAGGTACTTAACCTACCTTTTAAGGAAAGCTGAATGATGTTAGCGTCTTAGGGAATGAACTTCTTATGCTAAATAAAATAGGCCCAATCAACAATTTCACCTTTAATTTTAAATTTGTTCTACATCGAGTTAATAAAAAATTCATCATTTCTCCTAAGGCTCCAATTCACCAAATCATTTCTAATCATAAGTTTATCGATTCTAGTGTTTTTGGCTTCTATCATCTCTCTTAAAAATTAACCACAAGCTATTTCCACTTACCATTCTTAATGATCTCCTTCACTCTAGCATACTTGCCAATACTTTTGTCATAGGTAAATTTTTCTATAAACTTAATTGCAAAGGATTAAGAGGATGCTAGTTATCGTATTACATGTAATAAACTATTATTAAAACTTGATCTAATGTTAATTAATGTTTGATTAATACAAATTAATGATAATGATGGATAATATGGTGATAATTGTGGATTATTATCTTTAAACAGTTTAGAACTAGGTTAATTGTATAAGATCTATGTTGAATTATGTATGAAATATGGTTTGCTACTTTCAAGTACTTATTTGATTTTGTTTTACAAGATTTGATGGTGATTGATGATCTATGATGTTATGAAACTTTAGAAACATGTTTAGGTTTTGTATATGTGCTTTAATGGATGTAAATGAGTTTTGATTTGTTTTATGGTGATTGTAATGTTATTTTTTAGACATCTGTGTTAAAATCAAGACTAGTAAGGATAGTATTTCACAGGATATCTAGAAAGTTCTTGAGGAAGAGAGGAGAGGTGATGCAAAGACTATAGGTAATAAGGAGAATAGAATTATAGGCGAAGCAAATAAGGAAAGTAAGGAATTTTTTTATTCTTCTATTGTTAAACCCTTTAGGAAAATAAGATGGAAATCACAACAAAAAGAAGAAAGATCAGAAGGGTAATAAAAATAGAGGTGAGAAGAAAAAAAGGAATCGACCTTCTGCTCTCAAAATCAATGGTTAATTTTGCTTCTTGGAACATAAAGGGCTTGAATGCCCCCTTAAAATAGAAAAAAGTTGGAAATTTCATTTGGAATAACTATGTGGATCTTATTACAATTTTGGAGACTAAAGTTAGACAAGAAAATAAAGAGGTTGTGAGGAAAAGAATTTGTGGGGATTGAAGTTTGGTTGATAATTATAACTCTAGCCATAAAGATCATATTTGGGTTGCTTGGAATAATAAGACCCTTAACATGAGAGTTACAGAATAGACTGATTAGTTAATCCACTATGATATTGAGATCTTGCATATGGGAAATAAAATGGGTGTCACCTTTGTTTATGGGGCTAATAACTATATTAATAAAAGGAAGCTATGGAAAGACATTGTTAGATTTAGCTTTAGGATTGAGAATAAGTTATGGATGATAATGAGAGACTTTAATGCCACTAGGAGAAAAGAGGAAAAAGTGAGCACTTTTGAAGTTAGAGTGCACATGATGAGGAGTTCAATAAGTGTTATTTTAATGCCTAGTTGAAGGGTCTTAGATCTATTAAGCCCCTTATAACTTGAAGCAATATAAGTGAGAGAGACCACAAGATGGCTTGTAAAGTTGACAAAGTTCTTATGAAAGAAATTTGGCTTGATAAGTTTCTTAACACATGCAGTTTGCTTCATCCTAACTCTATGTCGGATAACTATCCTATGGTTACTAAGTGTGAGGAAGTGGAAGCTGAAAGAAAAGCCCTGTTTAATTTCTTTAACTTCTAGGCTTTTAATAGTCAATCCTTATCTCTTGTAAAAGATTGTTAGAAAATCGATATCATAGGCAACCTTATGTTTAGACTCATGATAAAGCATAAGTTAGTTAAAAATAGTTTGAAAAAGTTAAACAAAAAGGAATTCTAATGCATTTTGGAGAGAGTAAAACTTGCTAAAGAAAAACTAGATGCTTCTCAAATTTGACTACTAAATAATCCTCTTGATGGAAACTTTATTGGTGATGAAAGAGATTGCTCAAGGGATTATAAGAGATTAAACTAGATGGAAGAGTTTTTTCTTAAAGTATAATTCAAGGACACAATGGCTTAAGGAGTGTGACCAAAACTTAAGCTATTTTTTCAAGTGTGTGAAAAAAAAAGGAATAGAAATTCTATCAAAGAGATCATGAATGATAATGAAGTTACGCTTTTTGAGAAACATCAAATCAAAGATGTTTTGGTTGACCATTTTAAAAACATCTTCTCAATAGGAGATAAGAGAGGAAATTTTGAAAACCAACTACCTATTTTTTAGAATAAGATTTTTTGGCATATAGCTGAGAGCACGGTTAGGGAAGTAATAAGCGAAGAGATAAAAAATGCCTTGTTTTTTATAGACCACAATAAAGCCTCTGGTCCAGATAGCTTGAGAACTTTACTTTTTAAGAAAACCTAAGATATTGTTGGTAGAGATATAGTTGAAGCTGTTAAATTTTTCTTTACTAGTAGTTTTCTATTTAGAGAAGTTAATTGTATAATTCTTACTCTTATTCCTAAATATAAGAACCCTTCCTATGGTAATGACCTTAGACTTATAACCTATTGTAATTTTATTTAAAAGTACATCACAAAGATTTTGGCTAATCACTTGAAAAAGATTCTTTTTTCATATGCAAATAAAGCCCAAGTTGTACTTATAGAAGACAGAAGAATTAAGAATAATATTCTCCTTTGTAGTGAATTGTTTTATAAGTTCAACAAGAACTTATTGAGTTGGAAGAGGTGTGTAGTTAAAGTTGATTTTATGAAGGTTTATGATATGGTTAATTAGGGCTTTATACTTACTTGTCTTAAAAAGCTTGGTATTCATCCCTTTTTTATCCATTGGATTAAGGAATGCATTACCATACTTAGATTTTTGCCATGCACCAATGGTAAGCTTGAATGCTTCTTCAATAGCTCTAAGGGCCTTAGGCAAGGAGATCTTATATCCTTATACCTCTTTATGATTTTTATGAAAGTATTCTCAAAAATTATTGAGAAAAAAGTGGACAAAGGTGAGTTTGATTACTACTAGAAATGTAAGAAGAACAAAATTACCCATCTTTGCTTTACTGATGACTTGATTCTTTTTTGTAAGGTTGAGAATAAGTTTTTATAGACTTTCAAGTATGCCCTTTATGAGTTTCAAATTAGGTATGGATTGATGGCTAATAGAGTTAAAAGTAATATATTCATCTTAGGTATGAGTATGACTAAGAAAAGAAATTTGATTGATATACTTGAATTAGAAAGTGGGACTGTGTCATCTGAGTATCTTAGCATCCCTTTAGTCTCCTCTAGGCCTTTTAAAGAGGATTGTTAGTCGTTGGTAAGTAAAATCCTGTCTTGGATTTCTTCATGGAAGAGAAAGTTTTTGTCTTATACTGGTAGGCTTATGCTTATTATAGTATTCAAGTTTCTTAGGTGTCTCATTTTTTGCTTCCTATCAAGGTGTTTAACGAAATTGCTTTCAAGCTTAAAGGCTTCTTTTAGAAATGATTAAAGGCTAATAGTAGGATGGCCAAAGTGACCTGGGAAAAGGTTTATTGGTCACGATCTAAAGGTAGTTTAGGTATTAGAATGAGTAAAGATTGGAATAAAATAGTGATTATAAAACATCTTTGGAATCTTATTCAATATAATTGTTAATCTATTTAGGTTCATATGGGACATCAAATGTGTTTATAATAGTCCTTGGTGGTAGAAAAAGCTCTACAAAATTAAAGAAGACATTTGTGGAAAAATAGCCCATATTATAGGTAATATAGAGCATACTTACCTTTGGTGGGATAATTGGCATTTGCTTAGGTCATTAGTTGCTAAGTTTGGTGAAAAGATCATCTATAAATATAGTTTACGCCAGTATGCTAATTTAAAGAGATCATTGATAATAAGGAATGGAATTGGCCGACTACTAATTCTAGGGATTTGATAGAAATTATGAATGCCAACATGGCTACACTTAAGGACAGGAAAGATAAGGTATTATGGAACCTTAGAAGAAATGGTGACTTTTTCACCAACTTGGCTTGGAATGTGTTCAGGAAAAAGAGGAAGATATGGAATGACATCACCTTATATGGCACAAGAAATCCATTCCCAAACATGCTACCATTTTCTAACTTGCCCTAAAAAAAAGATTAAGCACATTGGACAAGCTTCAAAGGTATAAAATATGTACTACTCGAAATGTGTGTTATGTGATTAGCATGACGAAAATATTGATCAATTATTTTTCTAATCCAATCATAATCATTACATTTAGAGTAGTGTGTCATTATATTTAGAGTAGTTATATAAAATTATGCAACCTGAGTTGTACGGGCTAAGGTTGAGTGAGCTATTGTCAAAAGATTGAAAGAGATTGGAATGATAACTCTTTTAAGTTTATCATGGCTAAGTTAGGTCAAAATGGTTATATATTCCATTTGGCATCAAAGAAACAATAGGATTTTCTTTAAATCATCTCAAACCAAAAAAGTGAGTTAGTGTTCTTGTCAAGAGGATTATTAAAGATAAAGAGGTGGAGTTGTCAAACTTCTCTATTTCTAGTCAAAATTTGTTTGTTGCCTCGTCTTGGTCTATTCCGAACAAGATATGAGTTGTTCCTCCCTCATAGGTTCTTATCATTAAGGTGTTTGCATCTCACAATGGATGGTGGAAGCATGTTAAAAAGTATGGGTTTAAGGTAATAGTATAAAACATGGCACTTAAGTTTTAATGTCATTTCGAAGAAGCTCAAGGTTGATCACCCTTTCCAAACATACTTCATTTATTTTTTTTGTAATTAATATACTTCCTATTATACAAGCAAAGTTACGCTTATAGAAAGTCAAAGAAAAGTGTTCAAAATTTTTTCAGCCTCAAAATTGGTGCTTTATTCTTGAAAAACAAGATTTACTATTCATGGATACTATTCTCGTAAATATTAAATTTTGGGTAAATTCCCAATAGCATTTGATTTTTTCCCTATTTTAAGTAGTGATTTTGGTAGCATTTTTTGGTGGCTTTTTGTAAGCATCAAGGCCAATCTCTTTCTCACCATTTAGGCTTTAGTTCAAGGACTTTAGCATTGGTGGAGGGTTGTATTTTTTTTTTATGCTTGACCAAATATTGAGCAAGATTATTAGTTGTCTTTTGTATCAATTACTACCTAGATATAGGTTGGTATGACTCTTAGTTGTACTAGGAAACTTTTGGGATTTGTTCCTCAACTTAATGTCATGACTACTTTTGTTCAGCTTGTAAGTGCAAGTAGTGGAGAGATGTTAGAGGTTTGTCTTTGGCCTTTTTAATAATGAGTTAGTAAGCAAATTTGTTATACAAGGTATGGCTTTGGTGCAGCTTTTTGACTTACTGTGGCAAGTTACCAACTATTAGATCAAGGAAGATCAAGTATGTTCCATGGTTCAAGGAGTGTTAGGCTTTGTTGTAAGGCATATTAATTATCATATTTGTAACAGGGTGTAAATATTACTTTAGTAGTTGTATTTGGACTAGATATAGTGTTAGTGTATCATTTTTTTTTTTGCAAATAATAGTTTTAAAAGTTTGGGTTTGGTTAGGCTTTATTAGTAGGTTATTTTTCATTTGGCCCTCTTGAGTTCCATTTTTGTTAGAGCCTAAATAGACTCTCAAAAGGGTCGGTTGCTGTCATAGGGTTTAGTTATTCCTGGCTTTCGTGTGCGAGCAAGTAGACTTGTTGTGCTTAGGGTGTTTTGGCCCTTGGTTTTTGGTTTTATAAAAAAAATTTTAATTACAAAAAAAAAATAAGGTGTAATAAAATATAATTAAAAAGGTAATCAACTAAAAACCATATAAAACACAACAAAAATGAAGGATAAAACAACAAGACAAACAATCATGCAACTAATAAAGTCAAAATTGACCAATTAGATATATCATCCCCTTAGGATACATAGTTAGATACTGGCTTATACAGTACTCCTCCTAGATTTGTTATGGTTGTGTTCTTCAAACGAATTTGTGGACTTGGTTCTCACAATCTCTCGTATAGAAATTATACAGGCTATCATCATCAAGGAATACTTGGTGGAGTCATAACGAGGTCTCTACAATTGCCCTTTACTTTGTGAGTTTTGTATGTGTCATGCAGTGAAATGCAGTTTTGGAAAAAAATGTTCGTAGACACATTCAAAATATAATAAAGTATGATAAAAAGACACCAAGTAACACACCTATCCAAGTGCTAAGTGAAATACTATACAAAAAAAAAAAAATCAATCGTAGTTGTAAACTCTCAGATCCCAGAAGATCCCTATTTAAGACGATTGATCCCTGAATAGTCCCAGAGGGCTTTTAAGAGGAATCGATCATAGTTACTAACTTCAAATGATTTTGTAAGATTGTTATAAATGATCTAGTCTATGGTGAAGAACTAGTAATGCCTACCAGCTTTATAACAACCAAGTCCTATAGGTGGATACTCTTGCTTATGGCAAAGAACTAATGATGACTATGAACTTTGGAATGATCTAATTGATATGTCAAAATATGATTTATTAAAGAATAGATGAAAAACATAAAATTTGAAACAATCTAATTGATATGAGGAAAGATGACCTTTAATGAAGAACCAACAATGATTATAGACTTTGGAATGAGCAAATTGATATTTAAAAATACGATATATGGCAAAGAATAGGTAATGACCATGAACTTTAAAACAGTCTAATTAATATGTGGAAATACGATCTATGCAAAGAATTAGTGATGACCATAAACTTTAAAATGATCTAATCGATATATAGAAATATGATCTATGGCAAAGAACCGATAATGGCCATAAACTTTGGAATAATCTAATGAAATATGGAAATACAATCTATGGCAAAAAACCTATAATGGCCATAAACTTCGGAATAATGTAATGAAATATGGAAATACAATCTATAGCAAAGAATTGATGATGACCGTAGACTTTGGAACAATTTAATTAATATGAGGAAAGGTGACCTTTAGCAAAGAATTGATGATGCTGTGTTTTCTTATATAGAAAAAGCTCAGATATGCGATAGTGAAAAACACACGCCCATGAATCCCATGTACACTTATGAATGAAAAACATATGGTTGTATATTAGTGTCTGGATAACGCATGATCATTTACATGTTATGAAAAATTTGCTAATGTTTAATCATATAACCATCAACTAACTATATGTATGCCCATGCATAAAGCATGCATACCTCTGTATTAGTATATTATTTGAATTTTAAACTAGTTTAACTTGGTCCAACCTAATTCCATCCAAACACTTAGAATTCCATCAACCATCCACATTCATACCTATGACCCTTACAGTTGCACATTATGACTTCTCAACTTGATTTGAAAGGATCAACAAGCAATTACACAATTACAAAGAAACCAATCTTATACCTTTAAGTCTATCAACTCTTGTAATATATGACTTGCAAGCTTGCCACTAACTCAGTAATATATGAATTCAATTTAAATCAAAACATAGATCAAGAGTGGCCTTTAGCAAAGTATAGTAGAGTTGCAACAAACAAATTTGATCAATTTGACAATCAATGCATATTATAATCCCTTTTGTCACTATGTCTCACAAAACTACGCATAAATTCGTGTCTATCTCATACATACCTCATATACACAAATTTCAAAACTAAAGATTAAATACAACACAAACTAATCCAATTATAGTCACTATCTTATTGGTCATAGGCATACTGCACTAAGACACTACTTTTATTCTTAGGATTGACTAATCCTATGTTGATCTACTATTACCTTCATGTTGGTCATGATTCGATAAATTGTTCACCTTTATAACACTTTATTTATGGTAATGTGTTTACTAATGTCAAACAACATCACTCTTATCATAAGATTGTCTGATAAACCTCAAATCAAAATATCTTATGTACCTATCTAGTCATGAAGATTTATCTATAGATATAAGCAACATTATTTATATATATGATTTTGATCATTGGGTTTGTCAAGTAAACATGACCATTAAATTATGCACCTATGCATAAGACCATACTGCAAGCAATAGACCTTGACATGTGCAAATTGTAACCACTTTTTGATAAGATTACTCATACTATAATTTATTCTAGTAGGGTCACTAATGAGTGTGTATGAAAAAACAATTAGTTATCTAATTTTATTGTCTCAGTTCTACCATACTAAAGGTATGTTATATGTGGTATACAATAATATAACTAAAATATCTACAAATATTGTTAAAAAACATGTTTTTACTGCAGTGCTCTATCTTCTCTCCCGTTTTCAAATATTTCATGCTTCCCGCTACTGTGCTTTCTTTCTTCTCTTGTGTCTGAGTCATTTTTCGATCGATTACTCTTCCTCTCTGGTGCTCTCTGGTCGGCCAGCCTTTGGCTGGCCTACTCTTTAGTGTCACACCATTTTTATGCCTCTCCTCCCTGAGTTCTTGGTCGTTCCCATCCAGACCTATCTATAGCTTTGCTTATGGTTTGTGCTCTTCTTTGCTTTGTATGACGTTTAAGTTTGCTCCTTCTTCTCCTTTCTGTTTTTCTCCTCTTTGTCCTGTGGTGTCTCGTAGCTTAGTTGCTCTAGTAGGGAGTTTATGGGTCTTATTGGCTGGTGTGCTTTTTTGGTTTGGTGTGTGTATGTCTTGTACGGTTGAGTTAGTGTGTGTTTTTCTCTTGGTTTAGTGTGGTTTGTGGTGACTATGTTTATTTTTTGGCTTTAATTTCTTTGGTTAGTTTGGTTTGTGTAGGTTGGTGTATGTGGGTAGGTGTGTGTGTGTTTGCTTAATTTCCTTGTAGGTGTTTGGTGTTATGGCTAATATCCTCAATGCTACTGTTTCTTTGGCTCTCCCATCGAGTAATGGTGTGTCTAGCTTGTGTAACCATAATGAGAATGAGGTGGCCTATCCGAAACCATGGAGTAAATTGTTTAGGGGAATAAAAATGGGTGCTGACTTAGAGTTTATACCCCTCCAGGTTCTTCTAAAGAAGGGAAATGTATTGTGGAGATTTCATAAGAGGTTATGAATGAAGGGGCGAAAAGATGAGAGTCTTATGCAATGGGTTTCTTTTTGGGTAAAAGACCTTTATTCCAAGTTGTGGAAGATTTGTCGAAAAGTTATGGCATAACAAAGGGCTTATAAAGGTGACATCGAATGGGCAAGGTATAGTCATCCCTAGGTTTAAAGAGGTTGATGATTTGAATGAAGTCCTTGACGATGACACTTTACATATTGGGGGTCAACCTTTCTTTATCAAAAGATGGTCACAGAACCTTTCCATGGTGGCAGAGGAGATTAGGACAATAATCGTTTGGGTTAGGATATTTGGTGTTCCTTTAGAGCTTTGGAATCCAAAAGGCTTTAGCTACATCACTAGTGGTATTGGACATCCTATTAGACTTAATTCTGTTATAGAAGAAGATTCAAGATTGGATTATGGTAGAATTTATATAGAGATGGAATTAAATAAAGAGTTTTCTAACACTGTGGTAATCAAGCTACCAAATGGAGAACTCATTGAATTGAAAATTGATTATGCTTGGAGACCCATCAAATGCCAAACTTGTAGTTCATACGATCATAGTCGTAAGGAGTGTAAGTTGGGTAGTCATGGAATGGGGATTAGGAGAACTCAAAGGGACCCGAGCTAGACGATGAGTAAGCAAACCTGTGTAAGTGTTAATAATCAGATGGGTGATAAGAGAAATGACAATAGAGGAGATTGGAAAAGAAAAAATGAACAATAAAAAAGGGGAAATTGTGGGGGAAAACATACATGAGCTTCTTGAAAACAGATTCAAAGTGTTACAAAGGACCAGTGATGAAGAGGGGGTTTGTGATATAAATGGTGAGATTGTTAAAGTAGGGAAGAGGTTTGATCACCTCGAGGAATCTTACCTATCTCCTGAATTGAATATGGAGTCAAACTTAGAACTTTAAAAGGATGAAAATAGCAAGGACTTAAGGGCAGGTAAAGAGAATGCCATAGAGTCCATTAAGCGTGGAAAGGAGGGTGAAGTGTTAGAGGATTCACCATCGGTTAGGCCTTTTTGTAAGGGTATAATGGTAGATGAGATGGAGATGAGGAATATGGGTAGCAAGAATAACCTTAAAGGAAATAGAAATAAGAGTGGGAAAAAGGAGGGGAACAAATCTCCTGCACTTAAGATTAATGGTTAATTTGGCTTCTTGGAATATTCGGGGCCTGAATGCCCCACTAAAACAAAGGGAGATTAGAAAGTTTATTGAGGGTAATTCCCTTGATATTGTGGCAGTTTTAAAGACTAAGGTTAGAGAAAGTAACAGTGGGATTGTTAAGGATAACATAGGTGGTGATTTGAATTGGGTGAATAACTATAATTTTTACCATAGGGGTAGAATATGGGTTTTGTAGAATGCTAGTAGTATTAGATTGCGTATGTTTAGCAAAGTGCGCAATTTATTCACTCTGAGATTGAGACGATGGCTAGCGGCAATAAGTTTGTGGCCACTTTTGTGTATGGTGATAATAGGTATATTGAGCGAATAAGGTTATGGGAGGACATTATTAGGATTTACAATAACATGGGTAATACGCCTTGGGTGATAATGGGTGATATTAATTCTATAAGGAAAAGAGCAGAGAAAAGTAGGGGTTTGAGACAATAGAATGATCGAGATGAGAAGTTCAATTACTGTTGTAATAATGCCCACCTTGACGAGCTTAAACACATTGACCCTCGGATGACTTGGAGCAACATGAATGAGGGGCCAAGTAAGATTACTTGTAAGCTTGACAAAGTGCTGATTGGAGAAAAGTGGCTCGATAAATTCCCTAATTCTTTTGGTGTGGTGCTTCCTAATGGGAAATCTGACCATAGCCCCCTTGTTGTTCGATATGAGGATAATGAGTACTGTAGGAAATGTTCCTTCAAATTTTTTAATTTTTGGGCCTCGGATACTCGATTTTTGTCATTAGTTAAAGAGTGTTGGGATTCCTCGGTGGTTGGAAACCTGATGTTCAAATTGGTTAGGAAATTAAAGATGGTAAAAAGAAAGTTGAGAGAGTTAAACTACGAAGAATTCTGGTGCATCTCGGAGAGAGTCAAACAAGCAAAAGACAAATTGGACTTTGTTCAAAATAGATTGCTTAGATCCCCTTTGGATGAGAGATTAATCAAAGAGGAAAAGGATTTGTGCAGAGAGTATCGGAAGATATGTTGGATGGAAGAGTCCTTATTAAAAAAAAAATCGAGGATTAATTGGTTGAAAGAAGGTGACCAGAACTCTAGCTACTTTTTCAAGTGCCTTAAGAGTCATCGGAATAGAAATGCTATTAGCGCTATTTTGGATGATAATGGCAACATGGTTTATGAGATAAGTCTTATTAAAGATAAGCTAGTGGGACACTTCAAGGATATCTTTTCCAATGTGAATGGGGATGTGGACATGGATCAAATGCCTTATTGGTTTATTTACAAGATCTTGAACGTTGCGGCCCATGATATGGTTAGAGAAATTATTGAGGATGAGGTTAAGTTTACCATTTTTGTAATGAATGATAATAAGGCTCTTAGACCTGATGGTTTTGGTGTCAAGTTCTGTGAAACGGCTTAGGAGATTGTTGGTCATGATGTGGTTGAAGCGATTAAATATTTCTTTGACAATGGTTCGCTCATTCGTGAGGTCAATTGTACCATTCTTGCCTTAGTGCCTAAATGTGATAATCTCACTCGTGCTAAAGACTTCAGACCTATTACTTGTTGTAACACAATTTACAAATGCATTTATAAAATCCTAGCCAACAGATTGAAAGAGATTCTTCCAGAGTGTGTGAATAGAGCTCAAGCAACCTTCGTAAAAGGAAGAAAGTTGGTGAAAACATCTTGTTATGCAATGAGCTGTTTAATAAATATCATAAAGATGTCTCCAACAGGAAAAAGTGTGCTATTAAAATTGACTTGATGAAAGCGTATGACATGGTCAGACGAGATTTTATATTAGCTTGTCTTGGGAGACTTTGCTTTCACCCTCAGTTTATCCATTGGATTAAAGAGTGTATCACCTCCCCCATGTTCTCGATTTGCATTAATGGTGAGTTGAAGGGTTTCTTTAAGAGTTCCAGAGGGTTAAGACAGGGGGACCCTATTTACCCTTACCTTTTTGTGATTGCTATAGAAGCTTTCGCCAAGATTGTTGAAAAGGACATTATGAAAGGGAAATTTGAGTACCATTGGAGGTGTAAAGAGAGTAATATTACGCATCTATGCTTTGCGAACGACCGCATCCTGTTTTGTAAAACGGATAAGCACTCTATCAGAACTTTTAAGGATGTTCTTCATAAATTTCAATATTGGTCTGGCCTAAGAGCAAATAGCAATAAAAGTAACATATTTCTGTCATGGGTGGGTAAAGAGGAAAAAAAAAAGGCCTAATTAATATCCTAGGGTTCAATGAAAGGACATTTCCTTTTAGGTACTTGGGTGTGCTGACGGTCTCCTCTAAAATTTTGGAAGCTACATGCAAACCTCTGATTAATAAAATTGTGAGTCGGATCTTTTCTTGGAATTGTAGACACCTTTCTTATACTGGTAGACTGGTCCTTATCAAAGCTATTTTATTCAGCATTCAGGTGTTTTGGGCCACTCATTTTTTCTTTCCTAATAAGGTCCTTAAGGAGATTGATTCCAAACTTAGGAATTTTTTTGGAATGAGGGAGAGGCTAATTTGAACAAGGCGAAAGTTACTTGGGAAGAGGTTTGTAAGCCATATAAAGAGGGAGGATTAGGTCTTAAGGCTAGTAAAGACTGGAACAAAGTTGCTATGGCTCGTTACCTGTAGACTATCATTCGTGGTAACAATTTTTCCATTTGGGCTGATTGGATAAGGAGGAACAAAGTGAAGAATAAGAGTATCTAGAATATTCAAGCCTCTAGTGATAGCCCTTGGTGGTGTAGGAAGCTTCTCAAGTTAAGAGACGAGATATGTAATAGGATAAGTTATATTATTAGTACTAGGGAAGACCCTTTTGTATGGTAGGACAATTGGCACCCTCTGGGGCCTCTAGCCCAAAGGTTTGGGGACAGAATAATCTATGACTCAGGGATGAGAAAGAGTGCTAAAGTCAAGGAGCTCATTGAGAATGGTGAGTGGAAGTGGCTGGTGGCTAACTCTCACGAAATGATTAAGCTTATAATAGGTGCTGACAGAGTTGTTTGGAATCCTTATAGGAATGGTAGCTTTTCCATTTCTTCGGCTTGGAATGATTTTGGAAAGAAAAATAACTTGGTGTGTTGGGCTCACCTCATTTGGTACAAGAAGCACATCCCTAGGCATGCCATCATCCTCTGGCTTGCACTCCTTTGGCTGGTATTTTTAGAATCATCTACAATACTTTACTTGAAACTCTTTTAGCTAATTACACCAATTTTCAATCAAAATAAAAACCTCGATTAGGATTTGAAATCATTACAATCTGTTTAAAAGCTTATATCATTCTAACCATAGATAGTAAGCTTTTTCTCTCTTCAATAAATTGAGAACACATCTTTAGTCTTTTTTAGGTACTTAAGAATGTTCTTAATAGCAATCCAATATCTTTCACCCAAATCATATTGATATCTACTGCAAACACTCAATGCAAATGAGACATCAATCCATGCATATAACATGACTTACATGATTGACCCAATTGTTGAAGCATATAGTACTCGACTTATTTTCTCTCTAGCTTTTAGTGTTCTAAGACATATTTTCATATAGTGATATACATTATAAGTCATGGGCATCAACCCTTTTGTTGACTTACTCATATTAAATCTTTTTAGTATTTTATCAATATGTATGTTCTAACTTAGTCTAAGTGGCATACATGATCTATCACTATAGATCTTGATACCGAGAATATAAATTGCTTCTCCTGAGTCTTTGTAAGACACCCCAGTTGGGCATTACTGTTCATTGCTTTAAATAATATAATAATAAATAAATAAAGAAAATATGGTCAATAATACCTAACCGAAATGCTTAAGCTGATCTGAAATACTGCAGCGGAAAAACCTGTGGTATATATGTATACATAAACATATACATGCCCAAATAAAAATGAATTTATATTAAAATATTCGCGAAACATGTGTAATAAAAACATGTGCAATTACATGCAGAGAAAACTGTACAAATATAAATACAAACTGATCCCAAATGGCAGCCAACTCCTCCTCCCAGCTCCCAAAACTCACCTGCAAAAGAAAAGAAAGTAAGGAGTTAGTGATAAAATCACTCGGTAAGCACTTCCTATCTCTGACCCTAAACCAAACCTTCTCGAAGGATTGCCACCTCATCTCAAACAGAACAGACTCACTCTGGCATTCTCATCTTTACTGACCGCATACTACCTCATGTCGGGTCGTAAAATACGTATATGAGTATACGTAAACAACCTAGAGTGAAGAGTAATCCGAGAGGTCAAACTTGACTCACTAATCTCTCTTACCACTGATCATTAACTTTACTGTTTTGCTCTGTTACGGTTTTCTGAAATTCACGTGTCATTACGTGGTTTTTTCTTGTTCTGATTTCTGCTGTTCATGTCTTTTACACGCTGTTTTATATTCTGTTCATTTACTATTTCTTACTGTCTTATCATTCTCTGAATGATATGCTGATGTGTCATATAATAATGACATGATATGATAACATGCTGAAATCATAACTAGGCCTGGGCCTGTATATTGAAAATAGTTTTCTGAAAACTGTTCATTGAAAACTATACTGTTGGATCCTGGGATCTCATATCTGAAAATTATATAAAAGCTTTATCTGAAAGCTATACTGAAAACTGTGTACCCTAGGGTACATGCTATGCTGAAAACTGTGTTGCGCAGACTGATGAATACAGGGATTCGACACTCTGGCCATGTGAGTTTCCTCGCAAACACTTGCTATAAACTGTATAGGTCACGCGCTGCCTCAGACCTGGCCCGGAAACTGATCTGAACTGAGCGCCTCGCGCTATAACTGCATCTGATCCTCAGATCAGGAAACCTAAATCTGCTAGCTGAGCAACCCGACACATGCCAATACATAGGGCTAGTAATGAGCATATAGCTTCTGGTATAACGGGTGCTGAAACTCATAAGTGCTCCCTCGTATTCACCCCTGAAATCTATGTTTTTCAACTGAAGACATGAATTCAGA
>JAJEJH010000743.1:0-98201 GCA_026122585.1 Anacardium occidentale | reverse complement strand
CCTGCATGATATCTGATGTCAACATCATAATCTTTCACCAGCTCTAACCATCTCCTCTGCCTCATATTGAGCTCTCTCTGGGTGAAGAAATATTTCAGACTCTTGTGGTCTGAATAAATGCTGCACTTAACTCCATATAAGTAATGTCTCCAAATCTTCAAGGCAAACACAACTGCAGCTAACTCCAAATCATGAGTGGGATATCTCATCTCATGATCTTTTAACTGTCTGGAGGCATAAGCAATAACTCTACCACTCTGCATCAACACTGCCCCAATCCCCTGATGGGACGCATCTGTATAAATATCAAATTCAACTCCCTCCTGTGGTAGCGCCAAAACTGGAGCACTAGTCAATCTCTGCTTAAGCTCCTGGAATCGTGCCTCGCACTCATCTGACCAAACAAATGGAACCTTTTTCCTAGTCAAGGCAGTGAGAGGCCTTGCTAGGTTAGAGAATCCCTCAATGAATCGCCTGTAATAACCTGCCAATCCAAGGAAACTTCTGATTTCCTTTACTGTCCTCGGCTTTGGCCAACTCAAAACTGCCTCTACCTTGCTGGGATCCACTGAAATACCATCTGCTGAAACCACGTGACCCAGAAATGCAACTCTATCAAGCCAGAACTCACATTTGGAAAACTTGGCAAACAACTGCCTATCTCTCAATCTCTGAAGCACGTATCTGAGATGCTCCTCATGCTCTGCCACACTCCTGGAATACACCAGAATGTCATCAATGAAAACCACCACGAACCGGTCTAAGCAATCGTGAAACACCCGGTTCATCAGATCCATAAAGATCGCTGGGGCATTAGTCAACCCAAATGGCATGACCACGAACTCATAGTGCCCGTATCTGGTCCTGAAAGCTGTCTTGGGAACATCTCTGTCTGCCACTCTGACCTGATAGTACCCAGATCTCAAATCAATCTTTGAAAATACCGTTGCACCTCTCAGCTGATCAAATAAATCATCAATCCTCGGCAGGGGATACTTATTCTTCACTGTTACTCTGTTCAACTCCCTGTAGTCGATGCACATCCTCATCGACCCATCCTTCTTCTTAACAAATAGAATCGGAGCTCCCCAAGGCGAACAACTAGGTCTGATAAACCTCTTATCTGTCAACTCCTGAAGCTGCTTCTTCAACTCCTGAAGCTCAGCTGGAGCCATCCGGTACGGAGCCTTAGAAATTGGAGCCGTACCTGGAAGAAGCTCAACACTAAACTCCAACTCTCTGTCTGGAGGTAATCCTGGTAACTCTTCTGGAAACACATCTGGAAACTCTCTAACAACTGGCACCTCCTCGATACTAGGACCCACTGAATCGCTACACACAACATTGGCCAAGTATCCGACACAACCCTGTCTCAACAACCTGCTCGCCTGAATGCTGGAGATCGTCAGACTGTCAACTCGGCCCTCACCAAACACAAACTGATCAGGGCCTATGTGGAATCTCACTTTCTTCCTTCCACAGTCTATGTCTGCACCATATCTACCCAGAAAATCCATCCCCAATATCATATCAAAATCTGCTAACTCCAGCAGAATCAAATCAATCATCATGGATCTACCCTTAATCTCTACCTCCTGATCTAGGAGGACTCTGTCACTCAACACAAATCCCCCATCTGGCATCTCTACATGTATACTCCTACTGGCCACACTAGGGTCAACCCCTAATCTCTCAACTACGCCCCAAAACACAAAGCTGTGCGTGGCTCCACAATCAACAAGTACAAATAAGGGAGTATCAAAATAACGTAACTGACCGGTAACTGCATGGGGAATGGCCTCTGCCTGCTCCTGGCGGACTGCATAAACTCTGGCTCTGCCTCCGCCAACTCCGGAAGGACCGGCACCTCCCTCCTGTGCTCTATCACCAACTCGGGGAACATCAGCTCCACCTCTATCGGCTCTAACTCCGCCTCTGGGTAGACCACCTCGGCCTCTGAACTGACCGGCTCCACCTCTGCCCTGTCCAGCACCTGCACCTGTACCCAATCTGGCTGGACATGCTGCAATCATGTGCCCTGGCTGATGGCACCAGTAACATACTATCTGACCAGATAAACACTCCCCTGGATGGCGTCTACCACATCTGGTACACTGTGGTGGCTGGGATGCAACTTTCTGCCTCTGACTCTGGAAAGCGCGGGCAGATCTCTTGGCTGACATTGGCCTCTTGCCCCTGTCTCTGTCATCTGATCTCTGACCTCTCTCAGACACACCAATCATAACACCCATCTTCTGTAAACCGGCCTCGGATCTGAGTGCTCTCCCCAAGGCATCACTGAATCTCTGAGGAGGCTCTGGGCCTGTCATCACATCCTTGTAGATCGCAGGATGTAACCCATGAATAAATTTCTGAACTCGGCCCAACTCTGTCCCTGCCAAACTCGGGACGAATCTCGCTAATGCATTGAACCTGGTAGCATATTCCTTCACTGAACTCGACCCTTGAGCCAAATCAATAAACTCCTGGGCCTTAGCATAAATTACCTCCAAACTCCTGTACTCTGCATCGAACAACTGTCTGAATCTTGCCCATGTCATCTGCCCCTCACTGATGGAAGTCTTGGCTAGATTCCACCAAACTTTAGCATCACCCTTGAGAAGGAACACTGCATATCGAACCTTCTCTCTCTCTGATAAAGTGTAGAGGCCCATGACATTCTCCATTGCCTCAATCCACTCCTCTGCTACAGCTGGATCCCTGGATCCACTGAATTTAGCTGGCTGAAACGATGCTGGCAGATGATAAATTGGATGAAGTCTCTCTGAAGAACCAGTACCCACTGTATCCGAACTCATACCCTGACTGAAATCTATATAACCTGTCGGATACTGATGTCTCTCTCTAACTGACTGAGGCTGCAACTGATACTGATACGGTCGCTGATACTGCGGATGCGACTGATAATGAGACTGGGAATGTCTTCTCCTCGGAATCTGATGACTCTCAAACTGAGGAGGAGTAACTCTATCTGGCTCTGTAGCATTACCCACTCCAGCTTGCTGGAGGCTCTCTCTGACAACATCCCCAATCATATCTCTCAACTGATCGGGTCTCATCGACACATGGGAGGTAGTCTGAGGGCGCCGCCTATCACTAACACTCATGGGACGGGCGGGTGAACTACTATCTGTCTCGTCTAGATATCTAGGGACATACTCCTCTCTATCTATAGCATCACAACAAGCTGGGGTTAGAATCACATAACACAATCAATCTGGAAAGTAAATACCTGACTGTGCTGTGAGGAGGGTCTGGACGACGGCTGCGAAGGAGAGAAAAGCACCACACACTTACAACTTTGCTCTGATACCAACAAATGTAGGACCCGCCGCCACGAGTACCCCTGCTGTGCTGAATAATAACAATATTTGGGGAGCTTTTATTAATCATCTGAAAATATGGGTACCCGCGACGGGAATCCTACGAAAATAAAATAACTGAAACTGTACAATGCTTTACATTTCTATACACGCGGAAGCTCATCTGAATATACATCATATATATATATATATATACATCTGAAATATACAACTGTTCTGTACAAGGGCCCACTGGCCTACATCATATACATATACTGTACATCTGGATACGAAACATGTACAACAATGACCACACAGGTCCAAAACTGATATACACTGATCGAGGTGTGTGTGCATGCCTTCTCCGTCAGCCTCGATCCAACCGCTCCTCGAACCCAGCACGAACACCTGCAAAACTGGAAGAAGGAGGGGGGATGAGTGATAAAGATCACCCAGTAAGCGCTCCTTACTTCCCTCAATACCCAAGCAAGCACAACAATCACATAAACAACACATACCTTGGCCTCGGCCCTAATCATACATCTATGCGCTTGCTGGAATCTGGAAACTGTTATCTGTATCTCATTCATTCATTATTATCATATGGATGCATGTCATGATGTGTATGTCATGTCATGCTAACTGAAAACTAGATGCATGCATCTGAATACCTCTCTCTGTACCCTCGGGTACCTGCTGTGCTGATCAGACTGGGTAATACAGGGATTCGGCATCCTGGCCATGTGGGTTAACCATTCTAGCTACCGGCTAGAAAGCTGAATCTGATATCTGCACTGCTACGATCTGACTGGTGTCAGAGAGCTGAAACTGAAATGCTGCTGAATCATCTGACTGGTGTCAGGAACTGAATCTGAAAACACTGCTCAGCGTTCTGACTGGTGTCAGAAGGCTGCTTCCCACAGATGCCCCCTCGTATTCACCCTATACTCTCACCCGTACATCGGGTTCTGAATACTGCTGAATTCGGATCCCCTGATCCTCTCTGAAGCTACATGTAATGCCATGACATGCATATGCAGCTTATTAACTCATTACATGCTTATTTGATGCTTATCTGAAGCCATTAAATATTTATTCTGAATTCGCATGCTCAATTTCCCATTCAAATAACATTTTTCTGAAATTCTGCTGATGCACGGGCGTGCATGAAATGTGCACGGGCGTGCACCCTGACGCACGGGACCGTGCACTGGTCGTGCGCCTGGTCGTGTAACTCTCGGGAATTTACTATTCATTGTCACTGAAATTGCCTATGCACGGGCGTGCGTATGCGGACACACGGGCGTGCATGTACATTTTCTGGCCGTGCATGGGTCGTGCATACGGGCGTGCATCTGGAGAAACACAGGCTCACGGTCGTGCCATGCGGGCGCACGGTCGTGCGTCTGGTTCTTCAACAAAGCACCGCTCGGAAAATGCACAAAACGGCCAACCAAAACACATCCAATTGCAATCACACTCCAAATATACATTCCCAACACTTCAAACATCACCATTCAAGCTTCACATGCAACATGCATCATCAAACATGGAACCTACCATGGGATCATCTCTTTTCTCTTTCTAAGGCCATACATACAAACATGCATGCTTCAAGGGGGGAAATTTGTCATCCAAATCAACATGCAAGGCCATATAATTATCTCAAACAATCATCCACATGCAAGGAACACATCCATGGCATCAAGAAGCACAAAACATGCTGGGAAACTCAAGGAAAAGGTAAGAGAACACTTACCTCTGTCCATGCTTTGAAATCAAGCTTGAAATCACTAATCTCTTGGCTCTCTAATCGGATTGGGAGCTAATGGCTGCTGAGTCTCCTCTCTAGGAACGGGAGGCACTGAAATGAAAGAGAGAATATGGCTGAAATGCAAACGGGTGAGTAAAGAAATGAACTTAACTCACGGTTCCACTTAAATACTAGGCCATGCACGGGCGTGCACTAATGATGCACGGTCGTGCACCAGGGAAAATAAGTATAACTTATTTCCCGCTCGCTCGCCTAATCGAATCCTTCCGAAAGGATTCCAACGGAAGCCACATGGCTTCGAAAACTTACCAACTCACCCCTGAACTTAACCAGACTCCCAATCTCTCTCTGAATTCGATTTCTAACCCCAAAACTCTACCCCTAAGGGTTTCCGGATCTAGGATGCTACAACATGCACACGGGCGTGTCTCTCAGGACACGCGGGCGTGTGTCTGGCATTTCTGCCTGTACACACAGCATGCACACGGGCGTGTGTTCTGGAAAACAAAGGCACACGGCCGTGCCATACAGGCACACAGTCGTGTGTCTTGTTCTTCAACAAGAACACCGCCTGGAAAAATACACAATTCCTCAACCAATTCACAATCAATTTCAAATCAGCTTTCAATACATATTCCCAGCACTTCACTAAGCATATAAATGAGTTCAATTTCCACATGCATCAACTATCAAGCATTTCACCATGGAAGCAACCACTTTCTCTCACTAAAGCTTTCTCAAAGCAACATGCAAAGATTCAAGGATGAAAATTCATCATCCAATTCAACATGCAACATCATATACTCATTCCCAACATTCATCAACATGCAAAGAACTCATCCATGACATCAAAATTTATAAAGCAAGCCGGGAAACTCAAGGAAAAGGTAAGCGAACACTTACCTCACGCCATTGCCTCTGAAAGCTTTCTCTATCAACTATTCTCTCGGCTCTCTCGTCGGATTGGGAGCTACGGGAGGCTGGATCTCCTCTCTAATGTTAGGAGCTGCAAATGGAAGAGAGAAACTTTGGCTAAAATGAAAGCTGGGTGAGAAAAATGATTTATTTCTCTTAGCTCACTATATATACTATGCCATGCACGGGCGTGCATCCAAGGTGCACGGGCGTGCACAAGGGAAAATGGACTTAATCCATTTCTTACGCATTCGTATGACCGAATTGTAATGACCCAAGGGGTGATATTGTCATTTTAGAGAGTTTCAGGGGGTAGAAGAGTCATTTTAGAAGTCCTTTGGGGCTTAGTTGTAGTTTCTACGCATGTGGGGGTGGAAATGACTATTTTCCACCGGACACACGACCGTGTGCCTAAGACACACGACCGTGTGTCTGCCCTTTTAGCCGTGTATATGTTTATTTCTTCAATTGCGCAGTTCCCAGCTTATTTCCAGTTTCCAGCTTATTTCTCTTCTTCTTTCTCAGCTCCAGTGAACCCTAGAGTTCCAGAGAGAGATCCCCCAGCAGCTCAGCTTCAAATTAGAGAGCCAAAATCTTCCAGAGAGAGAGATAGAGCTTCCATGGTGCGAGGTAAGTGTTTTCCTTACTTCTTTCACTGAGTTCAAAGCCAGTTTGGCTGTTTCCAGTTGTGTGAACTTTATGTGTGCTTATTTGAGTTATTTCCAGCATGCTTGAGCTTGATTTGATGCATGATTGGATGATTGAGTGGTTTCCATGATTTACATGCGTATATACTGTTTTCAGTTGATATATGCTTCATGTATGATGATTGGCGTGTTTGAGATGATGATATGATGTTTATGGGCATGCTAGTAGCAGTTTTGAGCTTGTATGTGTGTTGATTTGGAGTGTGGAAGTGTTTGTATGGGAATTTCTGGATTTCCAGACGTATTCTATAGTTTCTGGGTCGAGCACACGACCGTGCGTCCCTGAGGCACACCCGTGCGTCCTCATTTCTGCATGGGACACGGCCGTGCATGCTGACTGTGTGCGTCTGAAAACCCAGACACACACCCGTGTGCTTTCCTCTAATTCCACACGCCCGTGTATGCTGAACACGAGAAGAAGAAGAAGGCAGCCACACGCCCGTGTAGTGCAATACACGCCCGTGTGCCTCAGTATGCACGCCCGTGTGCCTTGCCCAGTTTTCATGAAAATATTCCAGAACCATGCATGCCCAACAGCACGAGGAACACACGGTCTCGTGTGCCTTGCCACACGCCCGTGTGTCCCAGAACACACGCCCGTGCACTTAAGAAAAGCAAGAGAATGAATTGAAAAGAGAATTAAGCCACTCTAAACCAATTTTAAGCACACAGAACTCATAATTAATATCAGAAATCAGCATTTCATGCATGATTATCAGCATTTAGCACAACATGCCATATCAGATACTTTCAAACTGGATCCAAGGGTCCAACAGCATGATTTTCAGATATACATATATGATTTTTCATATATCAGATAAGGGTGAATACGAGGGGGCACCTGTGAGTTCGCACACCCGCTAGAGAGGGAAACCAGCGTCCTCTAGAGAGGACGTGGTCACTGACCAAGCTCGTTAGAGAGAGTGCTGGTTGTGCATCAGTAGATTCATTAGGACTTTGAACTCACACGGCCAGGGTGCCGAATCCCTGTATTCATCAGTCTGGCTAGCACAGCAAATATTTTCAGATATTTAAGAGATTTTCAGTATTTTCTGATACAGATTTCAGTAGATACTATACGTATATATTCAGGATCTTCGGATCACAGTTTTATTATCAGAAAAAGTTTTCAAAAAAGACAGTTTTTTAGAAAAAACAAGCCTGAGGGCCAGTTTTTACAGTTTTCAGCATACATGACATCAGCATATACATTTCATTGTCATGTACAGCATCTCATGAGAAACATATGAGAAACAGATCATTAACAGAGCAGAAACAGAACATAATTCAGTAAAGAATTAAGCAGTAATGGATATACTTTGGTATATCAAGAGAATCAGAATAAGAAAACTGTCTAGCAGAATTTTCCCTACGTGACGAGTCACGTAGTCAGTGATTGTTTGAACCTGCGAGTGTTGTGTTTGGAAACGCTTGCTGAGTGACTTTGTCACTCATTCCCTTCCCTGTTTCCTTTTGCAGGTCAGTAGTTCGAGGCTGAGCTGGAGCGAGACAACTGCGAGATTTTGGGGATGTGGCTCGGCGCAGTAGATAGCATGTTGGCTCGCATGCTTTAGTTTCCCATGTATATATATATATATGTGTGTGTATTATACTCTAGTACACTGTATGATCAGTTTATTTCTATACATGAGTAGCCTGGGATTTCTACGCTTACATTTCAGTATATTTTAATACTGAATTATGTTTACAGTTTATTTTATTGAGAAATTTTTCAGATAGCAGTAGTTCTTTTCTGTAGAGATCCCCGTCTCAGGTATATTTTATTATTATATGTACAGTATTTCCGCAGTGCACAGTAACTTGGGTGGGGGTCGCTACAGTGTTGGTATCAGAGCATTGCTTTGAGCCATTTAGCAGATTTTGAGAAAATATTTTCAGAAAAATGAATTTTTACATGCACTATTTTTATAAATTTGCATGAGCCAAGAGCCAGCCTATCCCAGCAGCCGTCGCTCGCTTCCTCTCAGCGTAAGTATTTCAGTATGAATTTCAGTTAATGTTTGATATTCATCCTCTGTGTGTGATTTTCTAGATAGGAGATCCCATAGAGATATGAGTGAGCAGAGTAGTGCTTCCATTAGACCCATGAGCACTAGTGACCTTAGGCGGTCCCAGCACTCCAGAGTATCTCTTAGACCAGAGGATGTCAGAGATATTGTCAGAGAAGTTATGAGAGAGGAACGACAACCTTTAGAGAGGATTGAGACTTAAGAGCCTGTCAAAGGCAGAGCCCGTCAGGGGTGAGGTAGAGAATATTATGAGCAGAGGCCAGAGGAGTTTCAAGCACCAGAGTATGGTCAGGACTGGATTGAATCAGTGGAGAGTGCCATGGAGTTGTTCACTATGACAGACAGAGAAAGAGTCAAATATGCGGTTTACATGCTCAGAGGTGATGCGAGGGTTTGGTGGAACCTCGTTAAGACTTCAATAGATGTTCGCAGTATGTCTTGGGTCGATTTTAGACGACTGTTTGATGAAGAGTACCGTAGTGCAGATATGATGCACGCCAGGGCTCAGGAATTCATCAAGTTGACTCAGGGCACAGGTTCAGTTAAAGATTATGCTACCAGGTTTAATCAGTTGGTGAGATTTGTGCTAGGCATGACAGCTTCAAAGATCACCAGGGTTCAGAAATTTGTGCATGGTTTGCACCCAGCGATAGCTAGAGACGTCATGACAGGATCGTCTTCTCCTTAGAGATTTAGTGACGCCTTGGGGAGAGCCTTGAGATCCGAGGTGTACCTTCAGAGGTTGGGTGTGTTCAGTGGACTTGCAGAGAGGGCCCCAGATAGAGCTCCTGATAGGGGCAGTGACAGAGATAGAGGAAAGAGACCCATGCAGTCCAAGAAGTCAGGAAAAGGAAGAAAGCAGAGAACAGAGCTACCACAGTGTAGGACCTATGGTAGGAGGCATTCGGGAGAGTGCTTAGTAGGGTAGGGTGTATGCTTCAGATGCAGACAGCCTGGTCATCGGGTGTCAGAGTGCCCAGTTCTTGGTGGTGGTCCCCCAGCTAGAGGTTTTCCTGGTCCAGCAGGCAGAGGTGTTGGAGCAGGCAGAGGTGGTCCCAGTGCACCTGGAGGAGGCTTTGGCCTTTCGGGTGGAGGTAGAGCTAGAGTGTTCGCAGTCAGACGGGATCAGGCGGAGGCCGCGCCGCATGCAGTTTCTGATCAGTTGCTCTTTCTTAATACTCCTATTTATGTGTTGATTGATTGTGGAGCCACACATAGTTTCATTTCTAGAGAGGTAATAGAGAGTTTAGGGTTAATCCCTAGTGTGACAGATAGGAGTATTTGTATAGAGATGCCGGATGGTGGCATGGTTTTGAGTGACCGGGTACTGTCAGATCAGGAGGTTGAGATTATGGGTAGAAAATTAAGGATAGACCTGATCATGTTAGAGTTAGCTGATTTCGACATGATCTTAGGTATGGATTTCTTGAGTGAGTATAGGGCAGAGATTGACTGTAGAAAGAGAAAGGTTAGACTGCAGTTAGGCCCTGACCAGTTCATGTTTGGAGAGGGGAGAGTAGAAACTCCGATTATCTCCTGTTTGCAGGCAAGGAGACTCCTGAGTAAGGGTTGTGTAGGGTACTTGGCTAATGTAGTCTATAGAGATGTAGTTGGGCCAAGTATCGAGGATGTGCCTGTAGTGAGGGAGTTCCTTGATGTGTTTCCAGATGATCTGCCAGGGTTGCCTCCTGAGAAAGCGTTGGAGTTTTGCATAGAATTGCTTCCGGGTACGGCTCTTATTTCTAAGGCTCCGTATCGAATGGCTCCAGTCGAGTTACAAGAATTGAAGAAACAATTACAAGAGCTTATTGATAAGAGATTTATCAAACCGAGCTGCTCGTCATGGGGTGCTCCGATCTTATTCGTCAAGAAGAAAGACGGAAGCCTGAGAATGTGTATCGATTACAGAGAGCTGAACAAGGTAACAGTGAAGAACAAGTATCCGTTGCCCAGGATTGATGACTTGTTTGATCAGTTGAGTGGAGCTGCAGTGTTCTCCAAGATAGATTTGAGGTCTGGGTATTATCAAGTTAGAATTGTAGAGCGAGATGTACCTAAGACAGCTTTCAGGACGAGGTATGGCCACTATGAGTTCGTGGTGATGCCTTTTGGGTTGACGAATGCTCCTGCAGTATTTATGGATTTGATGAACCAAGTTTTCCAAGACTGTCTAGATAGATTCGTTGTTGTCTTTATCGACGACATCTTGGTCTACTCGAGGAGTATAGAGGAGCATGAGGATCATCTGAGGTTTGTCCTTCAGAGATTGAGAGATCGTCAGCTTTATGCCAAGTTCAGCAAATGTGAGTTCTGGTTGAGCAGTGTAGCTTTTCTCGGGCATGTAGTTTCAGCAGCTGGTATTTCAGTAGACCCGAGTAAGATAGAGGTTATGTTGAGTTGGCCGAGACCAAGGACACCTAAGGAAGTTAGGAGTTTTCTTGGTTTAGCTGGATATTACCGCAGGTTTATTGAGGGTTTTTCCAGCATAGCGAGGCCGTTGACAGCTTTAACTCATAGAGAGATTCCTTTTGTTTGGACCGAGGTCTGTGAAGAGAGATTTCAGGAGTTAAAGCAAAGACTGACTAGCGCTCCAGTGTTGGTACTACCTCAGGAGGGTATCGACTATGAGGTTTATTCAGATGCGTCCCACTAGGGGATTGGAGCAGTTTTAATGCAGCAAGGTAGGGTAATTGCCTATGCCTCTAGGCAATTAAAGGATTATGAGTTGAGATACCCTACGCATGATTTAGAGTTGGCTGCAGTAGTTTTTGCTTTGAAGGTCTGGAGACATTATATGTATGGTGTCAGGTGCTACATATTTTCAGATCATTAGACTCTCAAGTATTTCTTTACTCAGAAAGAACTAAACATGAGACAGAGAAGATGATTAGAGCTAGTTAAGGATTATGATTGCGAGATTCGCTATCATCTAGGTAAAGCTAACGTAGTAGCTGATGCCCTAAGCAGGAGAGTAGCTCTATCCACGATTTCAGTACAGAGTCAGTTGCAGCACGAGATCGCCAGAGAGGATATTGAGATAGTGACAGCTGGTTTCTCCAGACTTCAGTTAGCGTCCACGCTGTATGATGATATCATAGTGGCTCAGATGTCAGATTTATGGGTTCAGAGTATGATACAGAGAGTATCAGAGGGCTCAGCGCCAGACTTTGAGATCAGAGACGGGATTTTGAGATTCAGAGACAGGATTTGTGTGCCAGAGGACACAGATTTGAGACAGAGAATCTTGTCAGAGGCTCACATTACAGCTTATTCAGTGCATCCCGGTAGTACCAAGATGTACCAAGATCTCAAGAGAGGGTTTTGGTGGTCTGGTATGAAGAAAGATATCTCAGAGTTCATTGCCAGATGTTTGACTTGTCAGCAAGTCAAAGCAGAGCATCAGAGACCTTCTGGGTTGTTATAGCCGTTGAGGATTCCTGAATGAAAATGGGAGAGTATTTCTATGGATTTCATTTCAGGACTTCCTAGAGTTTAGCGTGGGTACAACAGTATATGGGTTATAGTGGACAGATTGACCAAGTCAGCTCACTTCTTACCGATCAGAGAGGGTTTGAGCACAGATCAGTTGAGCCGTTTGTATGTCAGAGAGGTGGTCAGATTACATGGGGTTCCCAGAGACATAGTATCAGATAGAGATTCAAGATTTTTGTCCGCTTTCTGGGGTAGTCTACAGAGAGCATTAGGAACCAGGCTTCATTTTACTTCAGCTTACCACCCGCAGACAGATGGTCAGACTGAGAGAGTCAACCAGATTTTAGAGGACATGTTGAGAGCCTGCTACATGGATTTTCAGACTTGTTGGGCTGATTTGCTACCTTTGATGGAGTTCGCCTACAATAACAACTATCAGTCTACGATCCAAATGGCACCTTTCGAGGCCTTGTATGGCAGGAGGTGCAGGTCACCATTGTACTGGGATGACATTGGTGATAGAGATTCATTAGAGTCAGCAGTGGGGCCAGAGATGACTCAGTTGATGATTGAGCAGATCAGAGTTATCAGGCAAAGAATTCAACAGGCCTAGGATCGTCACAAAAGCTATACAGACCTCAGGCGTAGGGATATAGAATTTGAGGTTGGAGACCACGTGTTTCTACGAGTTGCTCCCTACAGACGTGTCATAAGATTTGGCAGAAAAGGCAAGTTAGCTCCGAGATTCATCGGACCGTATCAGATTCTAGAGAGAGTAGGCAGAGTTGCTTATAGGCTTACGCTTCCAGCCAGTTTAGACAGAATCCACAGCGTGTTTCATGTCTCTCAGTTGAGAAAGTATGTGAGTGATCCATCTCACGTGTTAGAGATTCAAGATCTAGACTTATCAGATGATTTGAGCTACCAAGAAGTTCTAGTTCAGATTTTGGACTATAGAGTAAAGAAGCTGAGAAACAGAGAGATTCTCCTAGTTAAAGTCCTATGGAGAAGTTAGAGAATCGAGGAAGCTACTTGGGAAGTTGAAGCTGATATGAGAGAAAGATTCCCTGAGTTGTTTAGGTAATTCCGGGGACGGAATTTTTACTAGAGGGGGAGAATTGTAATGACCCAGGGGGTGATATTGTCATTTTAGAGAGTTTCAGGGGGTAGAAGAGTCATTTTAGAAGTCCTTTGGGGCTTAGTTGTAGTTTCTGCGCATGTGGGGGTGGAAATGGCTATTTTCCACCGGACACACGACCGTGTGCCTAGGACTTACGACCGTGTGTTTGCCCTTTTAGCTGTGTATATGTTTATTTCTTCAGTTGCGCAGTTCCCAGCTTATTTCCAGTTTCCAGCTTATTTTTCTTCTTCTTCCTCAGCTCCAGTGAACCCTAGAGTTCCAAAGAGAGATCCCCCAACAGCTTAGCTTCAGATTAGAGATCCAGAATCTTCCAGAGAGAGAGATAGAGCTTCCATGGCGCGAGGTAAGTGTTTTCCTTACTTCTTTCACTGAGTTTAGAGCCAGTTTGGCTGTTTCCAGTTGTGTGAACTTTATGTGTGCTTATTTGAGTTATTTCCAGCATGCTTGAGCTTGATTTGATGCATGATTGGATGATTGAGTGGTTTCCATGATTTACATGCGTATATACTGTTTTCAGTTGATATATGCTTCATGTATGATGATTGGCGTGTTTGAGATGATGATATGATGTTTATGGGCATGCTAGTAGCGGTTTTGAGCTTGTATGTGTGTTGATTTGGAGTGTGGAAGTGTTTGTGTGGGAATTTCTAGATTTCTAGACGTATTCTGCAGTTTCTGGGTCGAGCACACGATCGTGCGTCCCTAAGGCACGCCCGTGCGTCCTCATTTCTGCATGGGACACGGTCGTGCATACTGACCGTGTGCGTCTGAAAACCCAGACACACGCCCGTGTGACTGAGTACACACGCCCGTGTGCTTTCCCCTAATTCCACACGCCCGTGTATGCTGAACACGGGAAGAAGAAGAAGGCAGCCACACGCCCGTGTAGTGTAATACACGCCCGTGTGCCTCAGTATGCACGTCCGTGTGTTGTCTTACACTCCCATGTGCCTTGCCCAGTTTTCATGAAAATATTCCAGAACCATGCATGCCCAGCAGCACGAGGAACACACGGTCTCGTGTGCCTTGCCACACGCCCGTGCGTCCCAGAACACACGCCCGTGCACTTAAGAAAAGCCAGAGAATGAATTGAAAAGAGAATTAAGCCACTCTAAGCCAATTTTAAGCACACAGAACTCAGAATTAATATCAGAAATCAGTATTTCATGCATGATTATCAACATTTAGCACAACATGCCATATCAGATATTTTCAAACTGGATCCAAGGATCCAACAGCATGATTTTCAGATATACATATATGATTTTTCATATATCAGATAGGGGTGAATACGAGGGGGCACCTGTGAGTTCGCACACCCGCTAGAGAGGGAAACCAGCGTCCGCTAGAGAGGACATGGTCACTGACCAAGCTCGTTAGAGAGAGTGCTGGTTGTGCATCAGTAGATTCATTAGGACTTTGAACTCACACGGTCAGGGTGCCGAATCCCTGTATGCATCAGTCTGGCCAGCACAGCAGATATTTTCAGATGTTTCAGAGATTTTCAGTATTTTCTAATACAGATTTCAGTATATACTATACGTATATATTCAGGATCTTCAGATCACAGTTTTGTATCAGAAAAAGTTTTCAGAAAAGATAGTTTTTCAGAAAAAACAAGCCTGAGGGCAAGTTTTTACAGTTTTCAGCATACATGACATCAGCATATACATTTCATTGTCATGTACAGCATCTCATGAGAAACATATGAGAAACAGATCATTAACAGAACAGAAACAGAACATAATTCAGTAAAGAATTAAGCAGTAATGGATATACTTTGGTATATCAAGAGAATCAGAATAAGAAAACTGTCTAGCAGAATTTTCCCTACGTGACGAGTCACGTAGTCAGTGATTGTTTGGACCTGCGAGTGTTGTGTTTGGAAACGCTTGCTAAGTGACTTTGTCACTCATTCCCTTCCCTGTTTCCTTTTGCAGGTCAGTAGTTCGAGGCTGAGCTAGAGCGAGACAGCTGCGAGATTTTGGGGATGTGGCTCGGCGCAGTAGATAGCATGTTGGCTCGCATGCTTTAGTTTCTCATGTATATATATATGTGTGTGTATTATACTCTAGTACACTGTATGATCAGTTTATTTCTATACATGAGTAGCCTGGGATTTCCACGCTTACATTTCAGTATATTTTAATACTGAATTATGTTTACAGTTTATTTTATTAAGAAATTTTTCAGACAGCAGTAGTTCTTTTCTGTAGAGATCCCCGTCTCAGGTATATTTTATTATTATATGTACAGTATTTCTGCAGCGCACAGTAACCTGGGTGGGGGTCGCTACACGAATCTTTCCGAAAGGAATCATACGAAAGCCACACAGGCTCTGGAAACTTACTAACTCACCCCTGAACTTATCTAGACTCCCAATCTATTTCTGGATTTCGTTTTCTAACCCTGAAACTCTTCCCCTAAGGGCTTTTCTAACCTGGGATGCTACAGAAGACCAATTTATAGGCCATCCATTTTGCCGCCCGACCACCCTCCATTTTAGTGCATAGTGGGTGCCTAATTTTTCTTGTCAAATTTTTCAGCTGCTTCTTCCAATTTTCCAGCTGCTTCTGACAGTTTGGTGGCTGCTTCTTCCAATTCTTCCAACTACTTCTGACAGTATGATATACTATTTTTGAGAAAACACCCTCATAAGTAGAGAAGTTAGTAGCTTTTGCGAGCCTAGGCAAACAATGTGGGATATAAGGTAGAAATTTTTGTTTTATAAGTCTCAAAGGACAAGCACATACTCTTCGAGTGCATTTGTAGACAAGAAATGACACAAATACTCCAAGTAGTGGTGAAATCACCCTGGCCTGTGAACTCCAGAAGATGGCACCAGCTTCCCTATGAACAAGACATTAATACTAGATTAAGAGACAACTAAAGAAGACCAACTAGATATGACTAAGGACGAACAACACTCAGTGGTAGATCCATTAAAAAATATCATATTCAACTTTCTTCTTGTTGCAATTAAAAAGCAAGGCACTAAAATAAATTCTTCCTGTCAAACCTTTTCTTGATTGTTTTAGCAATAAAAAATATCATATTGAATGGTCATATGTTATATAAACACGAACCATGTTTTTAACTTTTGGGGGCATGCATTTTTTATGTTTTTTTTAATCTTGAGCAATAGGAAAATTCTCTATACTACAAGGCAGATTTCTTGTTTTGTTTATAGAAAATCATAACCAATTGTAACAAAATTGTTTCCTCTATGGAACCATAAGAAATCTAAAACTCATAGTTCAAAGCGAGAAGATTCATTCTATAATAGACAAACTCTCCCTAGTAGTTTTTTATTGATACAGTTATAGACAACAGTTTTCAGTTTTCGCTCTTGTATTGTAATATTTGACGACATTATCTATAATCTTTAACAATCCAAATTTAAAGAGCAGAAGCTAATCTGAGCTGAAAGAAACTCATTTCTTTAATCTGGAAAATGTGATGCCTTTTGAAAAGCTTCCACACTAGGGCACAAAATGAACAAAATTTTATTTTTTTATTGAACCCCATATGAGATCAGTAAATTAAAATTCATATGCTCAAGGTATCAGACACATTTTTTCCCATTCTATAATTTGAGCAGTTCAATGTAAAGAATGAAATGTATAGCATAATTGTGTCCTAAAGTATTCCAATGTCCCACACCCAGAAAGAATTCTTGTCATCAACTCCCCTTTTGTGAGTAATTTAAAGGGACAGTTATCCCTTACATATTTTCGCAATCTCCTATCTAATCTCCTGATTTTTTTGGCCCAAACAAAATAATTATAACCAAATACTGTCTCAATATTAATTTTAATTTTGTGATTTAATAAAAAATACAAAGACTTCTTGTTATTAGCTTGCTTTTTGTCCCATACAGGTCGCATAATTCCATGAGTTCAGAATAAACATATAAAGATTCTAGCCTCATGGCAACATACTCAATCAAATTCAATGTTTGGATTGAGCCCCGATGGAATTTGGGAAATAACAATTATAAGCATAGCGTAAGTACTATACTTTAAAATCTTAACAATAAATAAATATTCTACAAATTTTGCGACAGGAGCAAAATAATATGGAGCATCATAATAAGCTGCTTGTAAAATACAGTTACAAATTCCATTAATAAAAGTTAATGAACATCCTTTTCCAGGTCCCAATAGGCATCCACTCCAACAAACAAGTTCACACTTGGATTCATAGTTATCTAAAACTCTCGAACGAATTTTTCCAACACTTCAACTTTACAAAATTCAAATATAAATAGGATTAAGCATAAGAAACAATGAGTACACCAGATTCTTCTAAAAAGTGAAGCTCTAAAGTAAATAAAATCTCAAATTTCTGCTTTCTGCACTCTACTAAATAAATAGAACCTAAAAAAATGAACCTGCAACAAATTTCCAGCAGTAGCCAAAAAAGAGAGTAAACCAGCGAAAAGCAGTGTCTTTCGCCTGAAACACATTAGCAACAAGAATCCCCTTCTGCATTGTACTGGTCACGTGGGTTCACATAAACAATGCCCTGAAAACTCCAGCAGAGCGGTTGTTATAACGGCTTGTCTTAGAGTCAAGGCACCTGATCCCACTAAAGTCCCCATAGCATTAGCTACATACGTGTTGGCTCTAATATCCCAAGCTATATAAAGACCAAATAATAGTTTAGCATATGAAAAAACTTTGGTCTTCAAGTCCTGCCCCGGACCCAACGACTTCAAGAAAAAAGGAAGAGTTGGAGTTGCAAAGGCTATGCATATAGAAACAGCAGAGGAAACAGTAGAGGCAGTACTTGAAGATATGTTAAAGGCTTGTGCCACTCTTGGCAGGTCATTATTATCTTCAATTTTTTCATTTCCACGATGATGGTTTTGAGCTTGAAGCTCTTCTCTTTGTTCTTCTTCACCACCAGCAAAGAAGGAAATACTTGCAAAAGAATGTCTGAGTCTACAGTTCTTAAGGCAAGGAAGCCGCACAGTTGATTATGGAAATGATAAATTGGGCTTGAGAATAAGAGTTTCTCTATTGAAGAAATAGGTATCATTGCTAGCAAAAGAAGAATGATGATGAGGGAGATAAAAAAAAGATTTGTTGTAAAGAACTATACATACTACAAGCTTAACTGGTTACATTCTAACTAATTACTAACTAGAACATTACAAAATGGAGAAGATTGTACATATGTGGACAACCGAAACATCTTCATAATCCGTTGCACTTCACTACTAAATGGCTTCATTACTCCTCCCTGACAAACTTACCATTCCCAATTTGTTCCTCAGTTCAGCAAACCTTTTTGTGCTCATTGCCTTAGTCAAAATGTCAACCCAACGGTCTTTTGAGCTGTAATGAATTAGCTATATTTCAGATTCTTCTTCAGCCTGTCTTATAGCATGACACTTACTGTTAATATGCTTTGTTTTACCACGAAAAATTGAATTTTTTGTTATAGCTATAATAGATTTGTTCACAATAAATAAATGTTGCATTCAATTGCTTTTCATGCAAATTACCTAATATCTTTCTTAGTCAAATGGTTTGATTTACTGTAGAAGCAATAGTTTTATATTTTGCTTTTACAGTATATTGAGCAACCACATTTTGTTTTTTAGAATTCCAGCATATTACTCTTGATCCAAGAGGAAAAAATGTAATGAAGGTACTTTTCAAATCATCTATTGCGCCATCTCAATCAATATAAACAAAGCCATGCAAATTCACCTTCGATTTTCTACTATACATTATACCAAGATCAGCAGTGTTCTTGACATATTTGAGGACCTTTTTGGCTACTTTAAAATGTTGTTGGCTTTGTTTTTGCATTAACATTGAAAGCAAACTTGTACCATACATTATATTAGGTGTAGTTGGTAGATAAAGAAAACAACCTATCAAACTTCTATAAATCGCAGGTTCAACCTCTAGGAAACGATCATTTTTACCCAACTTCTAATTTAAACACTAAAGGATTTTCACCTCATTTTGCATTAACCATGCCCTTTTATTATCTCTTTAGTAAATGTCTATAGGTTGATAAAAGTGCCAAAGTGTGATTCTATTACTTCAAGGCCTACAAAAATTTTAGTTTTTTATGTTAGTCATTTCAAAAACGCTTTGCATTTCTAATTTCAGCCAAATGATTAATTTTGCATTGCATCCTATAATTAGAAGATCATCTGAATTCACATATAATATAGTTTCATTCAAGCTTTTTACAAAACTAAGTTTAAGCAAGTGACGATTACCCCTGTTATAACAAGCTTTTGGAACCTATCTTAAGCTATATAAAGCCTTCTTCAGTAAATACACCTTTTGTTTTTCTCCCTTCTTTGTAAATCTAGGACTTTGCTTTACATATAATTCTTCATTCAATCACCATTAAGAAAAGTGATTTGACATCTAGTTTATGAAGAAACCAACCTTTTTAAGTAACCAACGCAATTTGAAGTTTACTAGTATCAAACCTTGCAATGGGTACAAAGGTTTTAGAGTCATCTTTATCCTCCTTTTATGAATAGTCATTTCACCACTAGCCTTGCTTTTAACCTACTTACAAAACCATCAACATTAAATTTTGTCTTGTAAATTCGCTTGACCTATATGACATGTTTATCAAGTGGTCTGTCAACTAGTTTCTAGGTGTTATTTTTTAGATCATTTTGATGTCTTTTTACATTATTGCCCTATAACTAGGAAATTTTGAAGCTTTTTCACAATTTACAAGATCAAACATTGTCAAATTACACTGACTATAAGTATTAGCAAGTGATTTCATCTTAGCTATTTTGTTTTTATCATCATTTCAACATTGCTCCTCATTTTTTGTTGCTTCATCAATCTGTAAGCTTGGCTTCTTCTTTACCTTTCTTTGCGTTGCATTGATTTTCCAATTCCACATTGAATTTTTAACAAACTTTAGGTCATTATGAATGCCAATTCTACCAATTAAAGGGTGATATACTTTATGTGCCTTTGACTTGTCAACATAGCCTACAAATATGCCTAATTCAATCTTCTTGCTTAGTTTTTCTCTCTTCACTTCTGGTATGTTAGTCCAACAAGCACTACTCAAATACTTCCACATTATTTGTATTTGGCTTTAAACCAAACTAAAATTCATCAGGTGTTTTTTTCCTTTAAGGCTTTTGTTGGCTATAACATCTCAAGGTCAGAATGGTCATTTTAGACTGAAAATCGAGATTAAAAGTGACACTCTATGATAAAAAAATAAGTTAAAGGGGTTTGGAGGTAAAATAGTTATTTATAAGTTATATATGACTTATGCATAGGTTTCCTTAAAAGACTTTTCCATGTGTAAAACAAAAAAAAAAATTGGAAATCTATGATTTCATTAAAACACAACCTTGCGTCCTTAGGACACATGACCATTTTTAGATAAAACTTTAGCCAAATTTCTTCTTTCTTTCAGACCCTAATCCAAAAGTGGAGGGAGATCAAACTAGAGTAGCTAACCAAGCCAAAGATTAAGCAAAAGTTAGAGAGATAGAGATCATTCATAGCAAAAAAAAAAAAAAAAAACTTTTCTCTTGTTTTCCCTAAGCTGTGGCTGTTGTTCTATTAGTGTGTTTATGTTTGATGCATGTTCTATGATTGATAACATGTAAATATGAAGGGTTCATGTGATTACTAGAAATTTTAATGAAGTTTTGATGAGTAGAAACATGTTTAAAGCATGTATGTTTTTAAGTTATAAGGATCAATTTAAAGATAATTGATGAAATAGTTGATACTATTATGAGTAAAGTAGTATTATGTTCACGTGTTGATGGTTGAATAGATCAATTTAAGGCTTGGTTGAGGTTGCTTTTGGATTTGTAAATTTTAGGTATCATTTTAGAGAAACAGAGCATGATGCATGATTGTGCACCTAATAGTTGCATAATCGTGCAATCAATTTTTTATATGGTTTATATTTTTAGTTTACTGATCATGTATCAATATGATTTATATTTTTATCTTAGTGATTATTTATCCAGTATGATTCAGCTCAAATGGTCAGGATGTCAAATCCCTGTATTCATTAATCTAATGAACATAACAATTTTTCAAAAATAACTTTTATATATATATATGTATTCATTAATCTAATCAACATAACAATTTTTCAAAAATAACTTTTATATATATATATATATATATGTAAGAGATTTCAGCTATGATTTTATTTCAAGATCTTTGGATCACAACATTTATTTTTAAAAAGCTTTTCAGAAAATAGGTCTAACCATGACACATATAGCATGACATGAACTAGAATACAGATAACATAATAAGAAAAAAAAAAGAGTAAAGTTTATAATACAAGAAGTAAGATAAGTAAAGAACATCAAATAAGAAAACGAAGATGCAAGTTATTAAGACATGAAATTAGATAAAATCATGACAAATTATGAATACCAAAGAATAGGAATCTACCTGTGGGTAGAGATGTAGGACCAGCCGCCCCGAGTACCCCTGCTGCCGAACAATAAATCTCTTTTTATTAATAAACTGAAAATTGGGTACCCGAGACGGGAATCCTACGGAAAAGAAACCCTACTGCTGCTACTGTACATAAGCGGAAGCTGAAACTGAAACAAATATACAATGAGCCCATACTGGCTTTCCATATATGCAACTGTTCTTTACACTGTTCTGAAAATATACATCATATACATGACCTCACAGGTCCAAACTGAAAATAAAATACAACTGATCTCTAGTGTGTGGGGTCCCCTCTCGCAAGCCTCGGTCCACCCGCTCCTCGCCAGCAGCAAAACCTGAAAAGGAAGGAAGAAGGAAAGGGATGAGTGATAAAGATCACCCAGTAAGCATTCCTTACTTCCCCCGCCCAAACAAGCGACAAACACACACACAAGCACACACTGAAACTTGGCCTCGGCCCTATCCATACATCTAGTCGCTTGCTGGCGCTGAAACTGCTGATTCTGGATTAACTGTTATCTGATTACTGATTTCTGATTATCTGATTAGTCATGCCAATATGTATATGTAATGACATGCTGAGCTGGAAACTGAAAATGACTGATGATGCATGCATCTGAATCTATAACTGTACCCGAAGGTACCTGCTGTGCTGATCAGGCTGATGAACATAGGGATTCGACATCCTGGCCAAGTGGGCTGAACATTCTAGCTACTGGCTAGAAAGCTGAATACTGAATACTGAAATACTGCTGCTGAGCTGACTGACTGGTGTCAGAAAGCTAGGTCCCACAGATGCCCCCTCGAGTTCACCCTAAACTGAAACCCATACATTGGGTTCTGTCTACTGAAATCTACTGAATTCGAATCCCTGGATCCTCATTCAGGTTACATGTTGTGTCATGCTATACATATGCTACATTATTATCTGAATTCGCTGTTATCTGATGTCATTTAGGCCTTGGATGGATTACCAAACCTTTAATCATTCATTTCTACTCATTTTCTGGAAAAACTGGCGGACGCACGGGCGTGTGGGCCAAGCACACGGTCGTGCAGGAGAGACACACAGTCGTGCCAAACAAAGCACACGGGCGTGTGCCCAGACACACGGGACCGTGCCCCGGTCGTGTGTCTGGCCGTGCTCTCCTCTGGAATCGCTGCGTATTTCTACTGAAGAAGCTGGCACACGGTCGTGCCCACTGCAAATCTGGCCGTGTGCACTTCGTGCACACAGGCGTGCCCTTGCAGAAACCAGGGCACACGGGCGTGCGTCTGCGGGCACACGGGCGTGTGTCCGGTTCTGCAATACGAGCACCCACCTGGAACATGCAGGAAACCCATCCAAACACACACAATCCTCAACCGAACTGAAATTAACTGGAAACATGCATTCAAGGCACTTCCATATACACATAGCATGCATCAATTTCATCATCCATCTATCTCTACTGAATCCACCATGAAAATCTATATTTCTCTCACTACACACACAAGCAAAGCAAGCATGCATTTTGGGTGGAAAATAAGCATCTCAATCAACATATAATCATCATCTCATCATCATATACACATACAAGCATAGCATCTCAACTGGAAATGGAAACACACGTTTCCATCCACATCAAACAAGCTGGGAAACTGAAAGAGAGAGTAAGAAACACTTACCTCTCGCCATGGCTGCTGGAAACTATCTCTCAAGCTAATCTCTGATCTCTCTAACTGGATTGAGAGCTGCTGGAAGCTGGAAATTTGATCTAGGGCTGGGAGCTGCTGAAAACAAGAGAAATTGAGCTGAAAAAGGGAAACTACGGGTGAGAAATCTAATAAATCTCCCGTCTCTCTCTCCTGCTACCCACCTGCACGGGCGTGCAGGGATGGTACACGGGAGTGCACCAGGGAAAATGAATAAAAATCCATTTCCCGCGCTTCGCATGATTAAAACCTCCCTAAAGGCATCATACGAAGGCCACTCAGCTCTGGAAAACTACCATCTCACCCCTAAACTCCTCAAGACCCCCACCCTATTCCTGGACTTATTTCTAACCCCAGAACTCTATCCCCAAGAGCTTTTCTAGAAAAACCTGGGATGCTACAAGAGATTCAAAATACTTATTAAGTGACTCATCACTCATTTCCCATAGTTTTTTTTCTTTTACTAGTTAGATGCCTTAGAGACTGGGATAGGACGTGAGATAATTATGGAGTAGGATGTAGTTTTGATCAAATAGCATGTTTTGTGGCTCACATGCTTTGTACAGTTTTCTTTTATATATATATATATATTTGTACAGCTTTCATGTGTGTGTGTGTGTATGTCTCTCTCTCTCTCTTTCTCTCTCTCTCTCTCTCTCTCTCTCTATATATATATATATATATATATACATACATGTATATATATAGATATGTGTGTGTGTGTGTGTGTGTGTGAGTGAGTATCTGTGTATATATATTATGTATAGTATACCTTATGAAATAATAAATAAATTATACTTTTTAGTATACATTGCACTGTATTTTATAGTAATTATACTTTTAAGCTTCCACATGCATGTTTTTTGTATGTCTGTGGAGGGGGGTGTGATGTTATTGTATCTTATAAATGATTTAAAAAATTCAGCAGTGGCAAAAAAATAAAATAAAACAAATATATATAATATGTAAATAATAAGTAGTATAATATACAGTAGTATCATGGTCTCTATAGTTGGCGGTATAAGAGTAAATTTGAGCTATATTTTTAAAAAAATTTGTTTTGAATGCGTTATTTTTTTTTTTTAAACTATATGAGCATAGAATCAACGTATTCCAATAGTCAGTACTCATGGTAGCCTTTAGTGTAAGTGTAATAGTATATAATTCAGTATAATTTTCAAATCCTAACCCCCATTTATTTTATGTGATACTGATATAAAGGCCCTTATCCCTAGATTCGTAAAAGATGAGAGCAGCACATCTGTGAGACCTGTTAGTGAGTGGAGAGGATCTCACGACCTCTCAAATGCCTATTAGAGTAGAGGATATAAGGAAAATGATTAGAGAGATGATGAAAATAAGCCATCAAGAGCCAAAAAGAGGAGTACATCAAGAGTTAACGAGGGATGAGCTAATGAGAGGTAAGCTAGTAAGGGATGGATACCCAAAGTTGGTTAGAGATAGTTTCTATATGCTAGATATGGGTAAATAACTAGGGTAAAATTCTTGTTCAAAGTCTAAAGGTATTAGTGGCATAGAGAAACTACATTCTATTTACAATCTATCAAGAGTACATTAACCCTCTAGATTCAATGGGTCTAAAGATCCAATATTGATAGAGGAATGGATTAAGATGGCAGAAAACACCATGGGGTTATTTACTATGATTGACAAAGAGAGGCTTAGATATGTTGTATGTATGCTCAAAGGAAATATGAGGGTTTGTTGGAACCATGAGAGCACATCACTTAATAAGGAGAGTTTGATTTAGACAGAGTTTAAAAAATTATTTGATGAAGAGTACAGGAGTGCAAACATGGTATACACTAGAGCTTAGAAGGTTCATCATGGGATTCCCATGGTTAACAAGACCTTTGATTAGTTTAACTAAGAGAGAGGTATCTTTTATGTGTACTAAGGAGTGTGAGGCTCGATTTCAGAAATTAAAGCAAAAATTTACTAGTGTTTCAGTTTTAACATTACCTGATGAGAGAGTAAAGTTTAACATTCATAAAAATGCATCCCATTAAGGGATATGAGCAGTTTGATATTGTCTAATAGGATGATTACCTATGTCTCTAGTTAATTAAAAGACCATGAGCTAAGATACTCCACTCATGACTCAAAACTAGCTATAGTGGTTTTTGCTCAAAGATCTTGAGACATTATTGTATCAGATGAGATGCAACATCTATTTAGATCACAAAAGTTTAAAGTACTTATTCACCTAAAAAAAGCTTAATATAATACAAAGAAGATAGTTAGAACTTGTAAAAGACTATGACTGTGAGTAAAGCTAATATAGTTGTAGATGCTTTGAGTAGAAAAATAGTTTTATCTATGATCTTTGTTTAGAGAGAGTTGTAGAAAGATATCAATAGATAATTGATTAAGGTTGTGATAGCTGGGTTCCCTAAAATTTAATTAGCGTCTACTTTGCTTGATGATATTAATGCTTGATAGATGACTGATGAATAGATTTAGATGATGATACAGAGGGTCAAAAAAATTATAATACCGAACTTTAAGATCAAAGATGAAATTTTAAGGTTTAGGAATATAGTTTTTATGCTAGAGGATAATGAATTAAGACAAAGAATTTTAGTTAAAGCTCACAATATAGTTTATTTAGCACATCCGAATAGTACAAAGATATATTAGAATCTTTAGAGAGACGTTTGATGTTTAGGCATAAGGAGAGATATAGTAGATTTAGTAGTCAAGTGCTTGACTTATTAGCAAGTTAAGGTAAAACACTAGAGGCCTTCTAGGTTGTTACAACATTTAAGTGTACTTAAGTGGAAATGGGATAACATTCCATAGACTTTATCTCAAGCTTTCCTAGAGTACAACATGGTTACAATAATATTTAGATGATTATTGATAAATTAAGTAAGTCAGCCTATTTTCTTTCTATTCAAGAAAGTATGACTATAGACCAGTTGGGTTAACTTTATATCAGAGAGATTGTCAAACTCTATGGGGTACCTAGAGTCATCATATTAAATAGAGATTCTAGATATTTATCAACATTCTAGGGTAGCTTACAAACAGCTTTGAGGACTAAATTATATTTCAGTTTAGCATATTATTTTAACTAGTTGATTAGATTAAGAGGGTGAATCAAATATTGCAAGTTATGTTTAAAGACTACTATATGGATGTTTAAATCAGTTGGGTTGAGTTATTACTATTAATAGAGTTTGTTTATAATAGTAGCTATCAGTTTATTATTTAGACAACTTTATTTGAGGCTTTATATAGTAAGAGATGCAAATCTCCCTTGGACTAGAATGAGATTCGAGAGAAAGACTCCTTAGAGATTGTAATAGGCCCTAAATAACCTAGTTGATGATTAAGCAGATCAAATTGATTTACACAGAGAAATAGACAGACCCAAGATCACCAGAAGAGCTATGATAATAAAAAATGTCAGGAGATAGAGTTTAAGATGGGAGATAAGATATTCTTGAAAGCTACTCGCTATAGGCATGCATTGAGATTTGATAGAAAAGGTAAGTTAGTTCCTAAATTCATTAGGCTATATGAGATATTAGAGAAAGTTAGTTATTATTGTCTACAGATTAGCTTTGTCTGCTAATATAGATAAAATTCATAATGTCTTCCACATGTCTCTATTAAAGAAGTATGTTAGGGACGACTCTCATATGTTAGAGATTTAAGATTTGGATTTAATAGAGGATTTAAGTTATCAAAAGAGACTAGTCTAGATTTTAGACTATAAAGTTAAGGTGTTAAGGAGTAAAAAGATATCTTTTCTAAGGTATTGTGATGGAGTCAAAGGCTCGAATAGGCCACTTGGGAGATAGAGTTTGAGTTTAGAAAGAGATTTCTAAAGTTGTTCAAGTAAATTTTAAGGATATAATTTTTATAAAAGGAAGGTAGTATAATATCCCGAGGTTATAATAGTCTTTTTAAATAGAAAATTAGGGTTGAAAATCAGACTTTATGATAAAAAAAAAAAAAGAGTTGAGAGAGTTTAACGGTAAAGTAGTTATTTAAAGTCTATATATGGCTTATGCATTGGTCTTCTTAGGAGAGTTGCTTATGCATATTATGTACAGAATCATATATGTTTATAATATTATTAAAATTTAGTTATATAGTATGAGTTTTATTTATGATACTGTACAGTGAGTTTTAGCTTACCACTACATATTTCTTTTAAGCTTCAGCATATAGTGTTGTCAGATAAGGAGCCACAGTAGGACCTATTATTATATATTAAAGATAATTTTAGTTGTGGAAAAAAAAAATTAGTCTACAGTAATATATAACAGTAAGCCTCCGCTTGTTTGGCCTACAATAAAAGCTTTTTAAAAAGCTATAACATTATGTCTAAAAGCTTGTCTCACACTACAACAAAAATGGTTTTTACCGGCATTTATTGGGGTATTTACAGACGTTTTAAAACGTCGCAATAAAATTTACCGGCGTTTGATCAAACGTCGGTAGTTCCTATGTCGGTAAAAGGTTTTAGCAGCGTTTTTTAAAACGTCGATAAAAACCCAAAAAAAGGCCGCTATAAGTCTAGTTTATAGTGGTTTTTTTTTTGGGTTTTAGCGGCGTTTTTTTTGGGTTTTAGCAGCGTTTCAAAAGACCACTAAAACCTATTTCCCACCAAGCCAATTTTTCTCACTCATATTCGCGCGTCTGTTAGCGGCGGTTCAGGGAACCTATAATGGCGTTTTTTTGGGTTTTAGCGGCGTTTTTAACTTTTCCCGCCATGAGATTTACCAGCATTTTTTTTAAATTACAGCATTTTTTCCTAGTTTATAGCGGCATATTTTTTTTCCATTTTTTAGCGATGATTTTTAATTTTTAGCGGTATTTTTAATGAAATTTCTCTTTACACTTTTTACTTCCTATTAAGTATAGTCATTGCACTTTTTGTAAACAATCTAATATTCTTAACAATAAATTGCGACGAAATTAAAAAAAATTGCAATAACATTCGAAGTCAATATGACATCTAAAAGTACATACTAATAAATCTGTGAATTCATTAATGAAATATTTGATAGAAGTACTATCATAATACTTAATATAAATGTATATAATAGTCAATCACCATATAAACTCGAAACTTTTACATTAACTATTATGAAGGTTATTTGGAAAACTGGAGCCAGAACTCTGACATTCTGCCCTGGAAAAAAAATTAAAGATGTAAGAAAAATGAAACAAAAATAATAAACAATTTATACGTAACAAGATTAAACTCAACAATCAACCAACATCTATATTCAATTTTATATTAAAAATATACAAGAATAAGAAAAAATACATTATGCAAGAATTACAATAAATGCTTTATGCAAGAATATAAAGAATTATACCAAGAAGTATTTTGTTTGTTGTGAACATTAATCAAGTGTCTCACATACCTATAGAACGTACATCCAACAAGCGTAATACCACATCCAACAACGTTCAAACCAGAGATAGGATTCCTGAATATAAACCAAGAAAATAAGATGGCAACTACAACCTGGCACATAATAAGCATTACAAATTGTACAATGATAACTCATTGTATAAAAAAAGGACGGATGATAATTCATTACAGAGTTTTTTACACAAGCACATAAATCCACATACTAAAAAATAGAATGATCCCAGATAACCATTTCAAATAATCAGCAATGTATAAAAAAGAATCTAAGCAATCACCAATAACAAAGATGTACTATAATAAATCAATCACATGAGATTTACTAGAATGCATAGAAAGTTGTAAAAATTCAAGATTCCAATTATAGAATCAGACCTGTAGTTGCCGAAGTGAATAACTTAATTGTCTGTATAAAAGAAATTGGAATGTTAAAGATAAGGGTAAATTTGACATTAAATTAAGATATATATTTTATTTCCATTTATTATCATACATAATAAAGATAAAATTATTCTACTAATTTTAATCGTCATTATCATATTTTTACATTTGACCTAATTTCACATATTTCTCATTGGTTATATAAATTTACACCAACATCAACTAAATATCTACCTTTCTATAATTTATTGTATGATGATTGTTGGACGAAAGTTGGAGTATTGATTGATACTTGGAGTTGAGTTACCTTGAGTTGTAGTTGAATGTCATGTGATTACAAATTGGTGATGATTTCACATCTATTGCTTCTCAAGAACAAATTTTAAATCCAATTGCATAAGGTTTGTCAATTATTGAATCATCAGGAGATTATCTGAAGGACTAATCGAAAATTGCAAAGGTTGGGCTTTTATTATTGGGTTGAAAAAGATAGAGTCAATATGACCGTACTGTGCTAACTAAAATTTGAACTAAAAACTAAATGAATTCAGAAAATATTTAAATGAAATAAGGCGGACAAAACTGGAAGACTGAAAACATCATAGACAAACCTAGAAAGATAAAATAAATCTAAAAATTAAAAACAAATAAAGATAGAAATAATAAAACTAGAAAGAATGGGAAAAAAATCGAATCAAAAGGAAAACTGAAGGTTGGAAAAGTAAAAATTAAAACTGAAATTTGAAAGAAAAAATTAACCTAAAAGTCTGAAAAACTAAAGTCCCCTACACTTAAGACAAACATTTTCCTTAATGTTTGCAATAATAAAAAAAAATGAAAATTAAACAGCAAAAGGAAGGGACTTCCTGAGATTTGCTCAACCTGGAAAATACAATTTGTGCAAGGGCCTCTAGAATAAATAGCAATAAGCAAAATTAAAGCAATATCGGCAAAATAGGCAACGAGAATATTCAGCTAAAATGGGCTAGGCAGCAACACATGCTGAATTTGGACTTGTGGAAGCCACAACAAAAGTCTAAGCGAAGAATTGGCAAACTAAAATTTGTAGCAAATTCAATCAGTAAAGAAAGATAAGTTGTAGTAACAAGTAACCAAAACAACTTCTCTAGCAAAATAAACCAGCCATTATATGTTGTGTAATCTTGCAAAATAAATAAAAGAGCACATTCAGTCTCTAATTAATTAAAGCAAACAGAAAATTTGCATCAATACTAACCAGCCCTCCAATTAGCTGGATTTCAATAATTTTCTTAATATAAAAATTAAACACTTAATAAATAATAAAAATTTAACATTTCTTCACAAATAAAATTCAAAGTTTTAAACAAACTTACTAATTTTAGAGTAAAACTCTAGTTGAAGAAGGAAACTAGTTTCAAGCACCAAATGAAGAAGAAATGGCCAAAATCTGTGAAAAAGTGGCCTGAAACGGAGGAAGACAGTGGCAGCAGTGAGAGAGAGATTTTTGTGCGGCAGCGGGAAGAAATGAGAAAAAGAAAAGAGAGGCGTGCGTTTTAGGGTATATGGGGTTTTACCGGCGTTTTTAAGTAGCTTTTACTGGCGTTTTTAAAACGTTGGTAAAACCCGATCCTACATTGTATGTGACGTTTTAGAAAATCGTCGATATTAATGGCTTTTAACGACCTTTTTTGCAGCGTTTTTAAAAAACGCCACCATTTCTCTTGTAGTGTCAATTCCATAGCCTACAAAAAATTAGATGATTATGAAATGGTCATGGTGCTCATATCCTTTGAATCTTCCAAGAAAGAAATTTTTACTTCAACCCTTTTAGGTGGACTTACCAACTTTTGCTTCACAACAATTTTTAGAAATATTTTCTCTAGGAAATGTAAGTTAGTTCACCATCTTCATCAATCTATCAATGAAACTCTTGATTAATTCTCTTCATTCATTCTCAACAAAACAAACTCCCTTTTCAAATTGAAAATTTGCATTTGCTTAGATTTTTCATTGCCATGGAACTCCAATTTCAGTTTATTCCATGCCTTTTTTGTTGTTTCACAAGCCATGAATTTTGCAAACATAATTTTTGATGTTGTTGTATGGATACAAGACAATGTTTTGTACTTCTCTGTTACCTCCTTAAATGATGCTTAATCCGATTTAGTGTAAGATTCTCAAGCAATGAATTTGGTTGCTTATCCATCTTAACTACATCCCATAAACTGAAAGTTATTAAATAAGCTTTCATCTTTATTGCCTAGACTATATAGTTTTTATAAAAAAAAAAATTGGTGCAACCCTGGAAAAGTTGTTGGAAGTCATGGTTACAATATGAGTTCCTACTTCTAACACACTATAACCTTCCTTGACACATGCCCTTGCAAAGACAGAGTGCTCTGATACCAAATGTTGGTTTTTAAACAAGAAGAATGTATGCAAAGAGAGTGAAAAACTAACTAAAACAAAAAAAATGCAGAGGGGAAAGGAAAAAAAATGCAAAATTGGTCATTACTTGTTTCATTACTTATATCCATATTTATATTTACATCATCTATTACTTAAAACATGGACTTAGCATCTCATATTAAGCCAAGTCTTTCTTACAAAGCAAACCAAAAGTATACCTAATATGCCTACTATACAAGCTTAATTGGTTACATTCTATCCAATTACTAACTAGGACAATACAAAATGGACAAGAAAGTTTGCCAATGTATTTAGACAACCAAAACATCTTCATGAAGAGCTGCACTTAGCTACTCCACAGCTTCATTAATATCTTGGAAAGAGAGATATAAGGCAGAGGAAGAAAGAAGGGAATAACAAAGAGTATCTAGAGGAATAATTCAGTTGAATTCTTAGCCATGACATGGGGGTGTTGGTGAAGCAGGTGGTAAAGAAGAAATGAAAGAAAGTTTAACTTCGTTTTCAAATTTTTTAAGGATGGAAAGGGCGGTATGCGTGAGAGTGGATTGGGCTACTTGCTTTGGTCAATTCAAACCACTGGTTGTTGTTTCTCTTGGGTTTTCTCCATACCATGCATGCATCCACTACTTCACAATCACAACAACATAAAATTTTCAGATTATTAGAGACACTATTACATAGGCTCTTTGACCTGGATAGCTGCACCTTTGTCTACACTTAACTCGCAACAAATCTTCATTCCTGCCTAAAAATTAATAAAATTTTAACATAAAGCTTATAAACTAATAACCTAAAATTTATTAAACATCCAATTGAACAGCCCAAATGATCCCAGTTAGGGTATAGATTGGGGCAAGCAAGTAAAGAGGTCCACGTGAAAATGATTTTAGAACATGACAGGCATTGTGATTGTGTCACCCAAAAAATTATAAGATTAAAGAATTGGAATTTCATTACAAGTTATTTGTGGTTATTGGTTTGTTGGCCTTTTGGCTTTCTAGCGCTGTGTTCTTACCAAAAAGATTCAGATGCATGTATCATGTGTCGTATATCAGAACTTCAAAAGGTGTTTACGAATCAATAACTTACTTCAATTTAATTCATACCTTACTATTTTTAAAAATATCCTTTTATATATTAATTATGTTCAACAACATTCACAGAAATGACCTGAAATTCAGATAACAGAAGGTAAATAGAGAGAGAGAGAGAGAGAGAGAGAGAACTAATGGACAGAACATTAGGGATATTATTCATAGATGCACACATGCATGAGCAAAAATCTAAATATTTATTGGGTTTATTTGAGATAAGATGGTGTACTATTCTGTTTCTACCCCGATAGCTGATAACCGTTCCAAGAAAAGGTTAAAATCCTCCTCTCGACCCAACAAGCTAACCCTCGCATACTTTGGATCAGCTCCAAAAGACTTTCCTCCTTTCACCATCAGCTTATGTCTTCTTAACAGTTTCTCAGCGTCTATATTTCCTTTGCACTGCAACCATGCAAATGCTGTCGCAACAACAATTAATAACTACCAAGTTATTTAGCTACACTACATCTAACAAGGAAATACAAATTTCTTATGAAAATATTGAAATATTTTCCCAAATAGTTTTCAAATATAATTCTAAAAGGTTAACATGTACATATGTTACCAGGATGTGATTCCATGAAGCCTTCAAAGAAGTTGCAGTACTCTTTCGGGTACTCGGGGAGGCTGAAAACTTTACTGCGTTTAACCACTTCTCGCAGCTTTCTCCATCGTTCAGCCATGAGACGCTGCCCATATTCAAAGAAATTTCCTGTTTTCCTATACCCCAAATTCGAGTACTCATTGCTAATTGTTTCAAGAATCTTTGCTGCTCGAATCTGGGATTCTTTACACACACCCAAAGAGTTCGACTCTACGAATTTAATCATCTTCTTCGCGACTTCTATATCCTTTACAATAGCCCACCTTCAGAAAATAAGTAGGGGTGAGTTTTAATATTTATATTAACCACGGACTACTCCAAAATCTATTGCAAGTAGAACAAGATGAAGTTGCTGACCCAATGCGAGAACCAGCATGACCAGTGCATTTGGATAATGCGAACGTCATAATATCGTGATCGGCAGCACCAGTAATAGGCGCGTAGTGAGGCCAATAGTAAGCAAAGTCATGAATTAGCCTCCCTTCGCTTCCATTCACCACGGCGGCTCTACTAGTACCGTCAGGATTGTTTGGTGAATTGACCACCTCTATGTAAGGCCCATTCTTGTCGAATGTGTTTGCATCGCCGCCCCATTTATAGAGCCTTGACCTCAGATACTCTACCTCTTCCGGGTATCTCTACAACACGACACAACGAAACTCTCATCAAATTTAGATCATGAAAAGGAAAAGCTGGTCGTCGGATACGCATGCATTTGACTATAAAACGTATGCTTGCCCACTTAAAATAGCGCCGAACTGAGCTTCGACAAGACAGGTATGGACACCTTTGTCAGGCCAAAGCAAGCCCACTTGTAAAATAAAAAGATATGCATTAAATTCATCAGACTTATTTATGGAAATAGAGGTTAATACCTAGAGTTGAATAAAATCTCTCAAGGGTTATAAGAATAGGACAAATAGTTGACTAAATGAAATCAAAAGTTTTGCGGTTCAGTTAAGCTAACCGAATAATAAGGAGCGGCAGACACCACACTGATGGCTTCCGGCCCAGCAGGAGAAGAGAGAGCGTAGATCGCAGCCTGAAGTATCTGCGTTGAGCCTGTTCCGATAATGATATGCCGACCGTCAAATACTGCATTCCCTACAACACGATGAACATTTCTGATCGCATCAGCCAGTTGCGGTTGCAGAAACCAACACATGTTCTCGTTATCGCTATAATAGCTCATCAAATCGCTGCCAGAGATCACCAACCTGCACTTTTCTCCTTGGTTCCTCCAGTAAGGCTCAAAACCCATAGGATCACCCCTGTTTAGAAATCAATACACTATCTATAATTATCTTATAACCACTCATGATGTCCCATTTTATCTTCATTTTTATGGCTCATAACCACTAATGATATCCCACTCACGATATCCAGAAACAATATATGAAACTTCTCATCAAGCTCTATGTAAAAAAATTAGTCAAGAAGTACTCACTGTGTAACAATTTTATTCGTTTCTTTGCTAGAAAAGAAAGTATTTTTTAAACAAATATACCTGGAAAAAGATCATGAAAAACTTACTGTAAAAGATTGATGATGTAATCTGGTGAACTGACTACCATTTCCTTTCAATGAAATTAATTTTGTGTAGGTATCTCTTTATTGCAGTTGGTTGAACATATCATATATATATATACACGCATAGATATAGATATGACTGCATCTAGTTTAGTTGAGATATTCTTCTATCAAGATTTACTGTAGAATCAGATTCAAGATATATTTCCTATTATTTCAAATAAAATCTTTCTTAGATCATTATCCAATAAATCGTTACAACTTAAAAGCAGACATAATATATTTATATCAGGCAATAAAAATAAATAAGTTAAGATATCATAAAAAAAATAAATGTAAAACTGTAACATTATATATACATAGCCTGTTTACTACCAATGTTTATTCATTTTATCATATAATGTAGGCTTTTTACAATGGCACAACAAGATGTGCATGATATAATTTAATATTTTATTACTTTTTACAAAATAATTTTCATTCCAATTAATTTTTAAATATATTTTACAACATTCTAGAATTTTTATTTTTTTTTAAATCAAGGATTACATATTGATGGGGTGTTTTAGTTTATATTGATTCCACACAACTTATATAACTTAATGTTTTTATTAAGTCGTTTGGATTTGGCAAATTCCTGTAACTTAGATTATATTATTAAATAAATGTAAACAATAAATCGATTTGGTTCTTCCAAAAGTATAAACACATATGATTTCAACTCGAACTCATGTGCTACAAATTATAATGCATGTGGCATTATATGATTGTTCATGTGACCTTTGTTTAGATTTTTGAATAATCATTCATCAAACTTTAATTTTAATAACCAAATCTATTGAAAATACGATGTTTCTTTTCTATAATATTTTTTATTCATGGTCATGTTACCTAACATGCAATTCAATAACTCTGTCGAATTAAGATTATAGTAAATTATCCTTTTGACTTGTCAATATAAATTTTTATAGGGAGTTTAACTTATACTTTGAATTTATATTATTATACACTCTTTTAGTTATATAATTTAAACCATTTCATCACTAATTGATTGTTTCAGGACCGTTTGCAAAAGTCATTCCCACATAGCAAGAATGTTAGGGTTGCGATAAGACAAATTATCCCCTCAGAGACTATGACAAAGTAATAGATAAAAATATGAAATATATTAAATAATTTGCATTTCAATTATAAAACGTGAAAACCAGCAAAAACTAATTTTTTCTCTCTTCGATAAAAAATATAAAATTATGTGTATTTCCTTATAAAATGTCAAAACATGTTTTCTTTTTTTTTTTTGATAAGTAAAATTAATAGACAAATTTTTTTTTTTTTAAATGTGTGAACTTTCTTTTTTTTTTTTAATGTCGAAACATGTTTGCTAAACTTAAAAATAAAATATATTATCCTCGTGAATTCTATTATGATTACTTTTTCTTTAAAGGGGACAATATCTTAATAATTAGCCAGATGTAAATGGTTTATCTCGTCCTCAAAAAATTACAAACCCTATATACGACAATAATCAATGAACAAACATAAGATATTTGTTTATTATTGTTGAAAGTATACCGCTTAAAGTCACATGCAAAAAAATCATATTAAAATAATATTCATGCAAGTTCATCATAGTATTCTTTTCAGGTTTCTTTAATTGAAGAAAGGGTCTTAGAAAATTGAACTCCTTAACTTACATCATTAACAGAGAGGAAAAAATACCAAATGATAAAGAAGGTCGACAAAAGTAACCTTAAACCTAACATATGGAATGTAATCTAAAATGAAAATCTTTAAAATTTTTCCAATTTTAAAAAAATCTTGAACTCTCATTACCAATAAACATACAAATCTAATCATAAAATATTACTGAGTAACTTTTATAGTAATCTATTAATTCAAGAGTGAATTAGATTTTCCAGCCCAAGATTTGTTTTTAGAATACTTTTCCATCCTTAGTTGACATAAAAAGCACTTTTTTATCAAAAATTAAGCATAAATAAATTTTTTTCACTCAAAATAAAATTTTGTTAATAAAAAAATAGTATTAGAAAATAAAATTACCATTTCACTCCTATAATTTTTTTTCAAAATTATCATATAACCCATGTTAAACCCTTGGTATTTTGATGATAACAAACATTTGTTTAAATGACTAATATACCCTTGGAATGAACTCATTCATGACCAAAAGGGGTGAAACTTTTATTTTTATGGGTTTAAGGTAAAATACGACTGTTCCATTTCACGCATGACCATGCTTAGTTATATTTAAACTCATGCATTGAAAAAACGATGTCGTGTCTAAGTCTCATGCTAAGGACTGTGATTTTTGAAGAATTCTTTGTGGTTAAGCACGATTGTGCAAAAGAAACTCACAATCTATTTGCACATTCTTATGTCAACATGGTTTCTTAAATCATGCAATCAAATCATGTTTAGTCAAATAGCATAAAATCAAATGTACAACCGTGTTGGAAATCAATACACGATCATGCACCTACATTTCTAAAGCAACATGAGCTCTCCAATCGTGTAGCCTTAATGTGAAGCCTCTTTGTGTGATGATAAAAGATCTTAAGTCAACACATGACCATGAACCATAATTCAACACAACTATGTGTATGAAGAAAGTGAAAAGACTCACCATCAAGATAATCGTGTTGCCATGTCTATGTAATGCCAATTGAAGACAAAGATTAGTTAGGTGATGCATGACTGTGTAAGAGAAAAATGCACTTTCGTGCATTATGAACCAAGTCATGTAGAGTTCATTGTGCAAAGTCAATATAGTCAACAATCTTAAAGCATGACCATGCAGGTTTGGCACACACCTGTGCATAAGCATATTCTTCAATGTGTTGCTCTCATGTGGTGATCATGTTGAGTGATCTTGCTAAGCTTTGAACTTCAAAGGAAAATTCATGGAATGAAGAACCACAATTGTATGTATGAAGCACATGATCATGCTTGGTTAATGGGGTTAGTAAATTTGATCATTAGAAGTCTGTTCGAGACCATAAATTAAAGGAGCACGACTATATACGTGCAACACATAAACATACACCTTGGAGAAATTTATACTAACTATAATTTTCATCTACCAAACAGATGCAATTCATTTATAATGGCTTATGTTTGTTTCTAGCAAGATTTCTACTCTAAAAAGGAGCTCATTTGCAAAGAGGTTAAAGAACGTGTTGTATCATTCTTTCACTTATTACTCTTAACTCCTTAATTCTTATCTCTCACTTACCTTATTTGATTATCTATGAAAGAAAATTTTGTGCTTAAACTTGTGTATCAACCTTGTAAAGGCATATAACTCTTTCAAAGTCTTTCTTTTACAAACTTTAGGTAAAATCCTATATTACTATTATAAAAGCGTTAAATTCGTTAGATAAAACTATTATAATCTTTGGGTTAAAGATTAATGGAACTCCAATTGGGTTTGATTGGAAAAGATGATGTAAAATGTTTGTATTCAAAGCTCTGAATCTTTATAAATTGTTTAAGTTTCTCTATTCCCTTTTCTCTTTAAACTTTGCTTTAATTGACTATAATTGGTTGTCTTGATTACTTAATTGATTGATTGTTGTAATTTTATTTTGAGTAATCTTGATATGTTTCATTTTGTAAATATTCTTTCGATCTCCTAAAAGTGTCCTTTATAATTTTTTTTTTAAATTTTATTCACCCTCGTCAAGGATTATTTTACTTAAAGGGTTTTATAATTGTTATCAAAGTTTAGGCTATAATTTTCAAAATCTAACGATTTGTGAAGTAAAATGATTATTTCATGATGGCAAATTCTTCCACGCCTGTTTTCAATGAATGACAATGTACTACTAGATCACCCTTATTTTATGGTGTAAATTACAATAAACGTAAAATTAAAATGAGATTACATATTAAGTCTATTGAATATAAATTGTGCAAGATATTAAAGCATGGTGATTTAGTGCCTAAGGATGCTAGGACACAAGAGGCAAAAATAAATTTGATTATGGTGATAATGATGAGAAGTTATTGAGCTTAAATGCCAAGGCTAATAACATTTTGTTTTGTGCTTTGAATTCTGCAAAGTTCAATAAGGTTTCCACTTGTGAGTTAACTAAGAAGGTGTGGACTATTCTCCAAACCACTCATGAAAGGACAAGCCAAGTTAAAGAATCCAAAATCAAATTATTGTTTAAAGAATATGAACTGTTTGAGATGAATTCTAATAAAAGCATCACGAACATGTATAAAAGATTCTTTAACTTGGTAAAGGGCTTAAAGGGCCTTGGCAAGATATTCAAGATTGTGGAATTGGTAAAGAAGGTTCTTAGGTCTTTATTGAGTCATGGATCATGAAAGTAAACAACTATATAAGAGTTAAAGGATTTGAAAGGAGTAGGTATGGATGCGTTTATTGGAAGCCTCCTAACCTTAGAAATGAAAAGAAAGCCAAAGAAGGAAGAAACCAAGAATTCCAAAGGTATTGCTTTAAAAGTTAGCAATGAAGAGAATGATGAGTCTTTAATAGATGAAGAAGATACAAGCTTATTAGCAAAGTGATTCAACAAATTTCTTTTAAAGGTAAGAAAGGTAAATGGACATTTAAGCATAAGGGCAAAGAAAAAAATAAGAAGGAAATCATTTGCTATGAATGTAAAAAGCCCAGACACATCAAGCAAGATTTTCCTCTTCCATGGAAAAAGAGGAAGGAGAAAAGATTCAAGAAAAAAGTGTTTGCCACTACTTGGAGGAGAAATGATGATTCTAGTGATGATAGCATGCAAAAACAAAGAAAGGGCCAACCTTTGTTTCATGGCCAAGAATGAATTAGAGGACAAGGTACATAATCCAAACTCCTTTTCTTATGATGAATGGCAAAAAGCATTTCATTCATTATTGATAGAATTTAAAAATATTAGTCTTAGAAGTGATTGTTAAAAGAAAAATCTTGCATGCATGAAATTGGAGTTAGATAGTAGATAGAGTAACTTGAGAGCATGATCATATTAGAAGAGAATTGGAAGTTGCTTTGCATGATAAGGATAAAATTGTAATTGGATTAGGATCATTAAGAAAAGAAAATGATAAGTTAAAAGGTAAGGTAACTAGTTCCACTAAAATATTAGAAAATCTTAAAATTAGAACAAAAAAGTTAGATGAGATGTTAACATCTCAAAGGAGTAGGTTAAATAAAAAAGGATTAGATTATAATGAAGGTAACTCATTTACAACCACACATAAGCCATTTGATGAGTGTCAAATGCATGTATAATTTTGTGGTCAATTTATAGAGTTTTAAGTGACGATTTGAGTATTTTATTTTTATTATATGCATGTTTTAAAATCAAAGGTGTTCATGTTTGGTTTTATGGAAAATATTGGTTTTGATGTGAATTCAATGGAAATCAATCTAAAAAGACACTTATGAAGGACTAGTCGATGGTTTGAATTTAGTCTAAGGAAGAATAAACAATCGAAACATAAAAGGGGAAGGAGAGCATTGTGCGTTATAGCAAAAAAACAAAGATTTTCAATACGTTTGAGCTTTATAATGAAAAAGCAGTCTTCATCAAAGTTACATTAGACATCTCAAGCTATGTCCGACCATTGAGAACTAAAATAGTCATAACTTGAGATTACAAAATCCAAATGAGTTGATTCAAAAGCCAAATGAAACTAGACATCCAGGACTATAATTTTTATGATGATTAAAAATTTAGATTCCAGAAGCTCTATGCTAATGTAGCAACATCAAGAATCTTGGTGCCCAATATTGTACAACAGGAATCCTTGTTTTTTATAACTCTTTTCCTAACCTTAGGTTATATATATCCATTGTATACTTACCTAAAAAGGGGAGAGTCACCTTAGGATAACTTTTAAGATATTTTTCATACAATCTTGGGGGATCCTTGATTTGTTTTGGAAGATTCAATCGAAAGCAAAGTGGATTGTAATTGCGAGATGATTTTCAGAAGATTGCAATAAAAAAGCCAATGATTCATCATATTTCATTCTTATTCTCCACTGTCTTGCTTGAATTTGAACTAAATCTTATTTACTCATCTAGGGCTAGCTAATTCATAGATTTGTAGCTTTTTTTTATTATGCTTAACGAGTAAGTTATTTCATTATGATTTTGTATTCTGAGCTTAATGCCTATTAAGAATCTAACCAATTTTTAATAAGATTTCTGTTGCATGATTAAAATCATGAGGTGATAATACATAAAAATTGTGAGAATACAAACTGTGGATTAATCAAATATAGAGATATATTTGATAATACATGCAATAGTTATCGACATAATAGGCTTGTGTTAAAAGCCAGTGGATTCCATAAAACTTAATGCATTTTCATCTAATTAAACCTACACAGAGATATCTAGGTTATTAGATTGTAAAATAGGATTAATATTGTTTGATAAATAATATTAATTAATTTAAGCAATTTTGTTGTGATATAATTAACTTGATATCTTCAGTCATATAGAATACCTACCTTAAGGTGAATTAGTGAATTAGTGAACTTGAAGTTTTAGCATTATCTCGCATATTGTTATCTGATTATTTTGGCATAATTGTTAATTGCTTGTATTTATTTTTATTTTAGTTTTAAATTTAATTTCAATTCATATTCATTAGTCTAGATAAAGTTAGGAGTGGTACCACTTTGGTATTTGCTTAATCAATCCCTTAGATATAACAACCCCGAATACTTCCTTTATTACTTAGATCTAGTACACTTGCTAGAAAGTTAGGGTTAAAACTTTAATGTATCAAGCTTTTGGTGTCGTTGCTGAGGATTGCGTCTTAGACAATATCAAGATTTATGGCTATTAATTTTACTTTATTTTTCCTTTTGTTTCTATTTTATCGTGCTACTTGGTATTGTTTGCCTTGTAAATTTTTGCCTAGTTAATGACATGCACTACTAATCTAACAACTAAGCCTTTTATCCTGAGATAAAAAGGCTATATTAGTTGACAAGACAGAGAAGAGTAATGGCAGACAATCAATAAATGGCATCTCTAGCTTTAGAGCAAGCAAATCGAGTCATAAACCAATGATCTTTGATCCAACTATCGACTCCTATAATTGAAGGAATAAGTTCAAGCATAAGAAAACCAACGATACAAGCTAATAATTTCAAGATCAAACCGAGCATAATCCAAATGATTCAAGTGTTAATTTAGTGCAGTGGATTACCCAATAATAATTCAAATTTACATATTGCCAACTTTTTAGAGATTTGTGATACTCTTAAACAAAATGGAGTTACAGATGATGCTATCAGGCTAAGATTATTTCCTTTTTCACTAAGGGACAAAGTAAAAGGTTGGCTAAACTCATGGCCTATTAGATCAATCATTACATAGGATGAGATTGTGTATCAATTCCTAGCAAAATTCTTCTCTCTATCAAAGACCGTAAAACTATGCAATAACATTACCATATTCATGCAGGCATAATATAAGGCATAAGAGAGATATAAAGAACTACTCCAAAAACACCCACACCATGGCTTGCCTATATGGTTTCAAATAAAAAGTTTATAATGGTTTAATGCCTACTAATCATACCTTAGTTGATACAGCTATAGGGGTTACTTCATGAGGAAAACACCAGAGGAAGCATTTGAATTGCTTGATAAGATAGCTTTCAATAGTTACAAATGACAAACTGATAAAACACCTAGAAGAGCTATTAGAGTATATAGAATAAAGTCATTCAATGCCTTGACCACCTAAATAAAAGCCTTGAACAAGAAAATAGATACTATAGCAATCATGTAAGTAAAGTATGTGATTTGTGATCTATGTGAAGGGGGTCTTACAAGCATTGATTGTCAAGTATCTAATGTAGTGACCCCCACCCCAGGCCTACTGTGCAGAACTGTAAAATATATATATATATATATATATTTAATAATAATAAAAATGTACCTGTGACGGAGATCCCCACAAGGGAAGGAACAATTACTGCTACTCAAAATACTTGAAAACTTTGAATACGAAAGCGTAAAAATATAGATATGACAATAAAATAAGTCATAATAGTTTTCTTGAAAATCCTAGGGTGCTCATGTATAAAATCATGCTATCATACAATGCATACTACAATATAAAATACACACATAAATACATGAGATGCAAATTATCAGAGCATATGAGTCAAATAATAAAACTAGCTGCCGAGCCATGTCCCCAAAACCTCACAGCTGCATCACCACATCTCAGTCCCCAAATCACTGACCTGTAAAAGAGAAAGGAAGGGAAATGGGTGAGTGACAAAATCACTCAGTAAGCATTTCCTATCTCTTACACATACAGGTCATCAAGCAAAAGCTGATCATAGATCATACCTTGAGCTCTCAGCTTACTGTTTTCTTACTCATTCTTATCGTTCTTGCTTTATAGTAGCTTATATCATTCTTTTCTTATCTCTTATTTCTTTACTTTCTTTAATCAATACATTCTCAGAGTTTTCATCTGTTTTATGCTTTGTACTTTACTTTTATCTCATATGTTTCTCATGAATGCTACACATGACATGATATGCATGCTTTGATGTCATGTAAATCTCATTTATCATAAAGCTTGCCCCTCGGGCTGATTTTCTGAAAATTCATTCTTTTCTGAAAACTCTTTCTGATAAAAATATCTGATCCAAAGATCCTCATATATGTACATATAGTATATCTGAAAACAATATCAAAAGTACTGTATCTAAAAAATATCTCTGCTATGCTGGCCAGTTTGATGAATACAGGGATTCGGCACCTTGGTCGTGTGAGCTCAAACCTATAAGAAAACTACTTGTGTACGACTATGTCCTCTCTAGTAGACCATGGTTTCCCTCTCTAGCGGGCATGCGAACTAACAGGTGCCCCCTCATATCCACCCCTAACTGATGTCCGAAACATCGTATATATATATACTTTTAAAACATCTCTTGGATCCTTAGATCCTTTTTTTCTGAAAATGTCTCATATGTGGCATGTCATGCTCAATGTTTGGTAATCATACATGATATGATGTTATATCTTATTATTCTTATGTTTCTCATCATTAGATTTTGCTTAGAAATGCATAGGGTAGTTTATCTTTGCTTAAAATTCTCTTTAGAATCTTATTTTCTGTCTTTCTTAAGCCACACGGGCGTGTGTGTTAACGTGCACAGACGTGTGTCAAGGCACACAGGACCGTGACCTTCTTGTGCTCTTAGGCGTGTAAGGTTCTGAAAAATTTCTCAAACAAAAAGGCTGATCACATGGGCATGTGGTGTAAATACACGGGCGTGCATGACTGGGCACATGGGCGTGTAGCTGCCTCATAACACTCCCGTGTCTTACTTACACGGGCGTGTGTATTTGGGATTTGACACACAGGCGTGTGCATTCTGGTACACAGGCATATGTGTGGATTTTCATACGCACACAGGCAACATGCAAGGTCATGTCTTATACAGATTTGAGGCCACACGGACGTGTCTTCTCGGGTACACGATCATGTGCTCAACCTAGAATCCGTAGATATGTTTGGAAACCCATAAAATCTTACTCAAATACATCCAAATCTCATTCATCTTTCAATCAAACATAAACACAACATATACTCATGCCCATAAACATACTCATCTCATTCAATCATCATAAAGCATGCCAAATCTCATGCATTTCTCATCAAAAGCATACCCAGCAACATACACAACATACATTGCATATTAAACTCATAAATCATCATGCATTTCATCATATCATCATCAAATCATGCTGGGAAGCATACTCATCACACAACAACCATCCCATAAGCTTAAACATAAGAAAAGCTTGCTAGAAACCTAAGTGAAGAGGTAAAGAAATACTTACCTCTAGCCATGGCATCCGGATCTCTCTCTCTAGCTACTCTTAGATTTCTAACCAAAACAATGGATGCTAGTTGGACGGTTTCTTACCTAAGGTTTACTGGAAAAAGAATAAGAGGAAAAGCTGAAGCGAAAAACTATAGGAAAATACGAGAAAAGAACTTATATGTGTATCTTTCTCCTGGCACATGGGCGTGTGTCCCTCAAAATTTTGAAATCTCTCTCTCCTCACGCCATACATGGAATATTCTTCCCAGAATATCCATACAAAGCCATGAAAGGCTTCTAAAAGACTCTTCTACCCTCGAATCCTCTCAAAACCCTTTCCTAATTGAAAATCTCTCTTTTACCCTTTATCTCAGAGCTTAAAATGATAGTTCTACCCCTCGCTATTACAGCTAACCTATTCATAAAGTCTATTGAAAATACTAATTATGTGGGAAATTTTTGCAAGCCTTCATGGAATACCCATATTTAAGCACATACTATCTTGGGTGGCAAAATCATCCTAATCTTTCATGAATTAATTAGAATCCAATCAAGCAACCACCACTAGGATTTCAACCCTAAGAAAAGAAGTCTAATCTAGAGTAGCTCAAGAAAAAGTTTATTAATAGTACTAAAAAAAGATTTCAAAATCAAGAAGCATCCATTAGAATCTAGAGGTGCAAGTGGGTCAATTAGTAAATATAGTTTCTAGAAGAATTCAAGGGACCTTACCAAGTGACACTAAAAGGAATCTTAAAGAATAGGCTATGGCCATCACCTCAAAAAGAGTAGCCATCATAAAGGGACCTTAACTACATATAATGGAGTCATAATAACAAGAGGAGATTAAAGAGAAGACACAACCCACCAAGCATGAAAAGGTAGTTACAAACGTATATGTGCTAAATTGAAAAAGTGTAAAAAGCAAGTAAAAGCCATATCACTAAAAAGTAAGAAGGAAGTCAAGGGTCTAGAAGAAAACAAGCCACTGGAAAAGCAACAAGATAAACTAATTGCAAAGCAAGTTGAGCCAAAGCCTATTGAAGTCTAACCTCTCTTTCCTCTTGTAAATAAGAGGTGACAACTAGATAAATAATTTACAAAATTCTTAGATATATTTAAAATTTCGCATATTAATATAGCTTTTGCAGATGTTTTACTTCAAATGTCTAACTATACCAAGTTTTCAAAAAAGATCTTATTAAAAAAGAGGAAGCTTGTAGAGCATGAAATGGTTAAGCTTATGAAGAAGTGTTCAACCATTTTACTAAATAAGTTACCTTCAAAGCTTAAGGATCTGGGGATTTTTTCAATCCTTTACACAATAGCTCAATTTCATTTTCTAATTTTTATATGATTTAGGTGCCAACATTAATGTGATGTTTTTGTCTATTTCAAGAAATTGGGACTTGAAGAACTATAACCCACCATGGTATCTCTATAATTAGCAAATATATCAATAAAGTATCCAAGAGGTATTATGGAAGATATACTCGTTAAGGTAGATAAATTTATATTTTCTATGAATTTTCTTGTGTTGGACATGGATAAAGATATTGAAATGCCTTTAATTTTTAGAAGACTATTCTTGGCCACTGGAGGGGCACTAATTGATGTGAGAGAAAGGATAATGAAATTAAAAGTTGATGATGAGATAATGGCCTTCAAAGTATATAAAGCCACAAATCCTTCTAGTAAAAAAGAGACATGTCATAGAGTAGAAGCGATTGAGGGAACAATAGATCCTAAGAATGACAAAGAAAAAATTGACAAGGGTAAATCTAACAAATGGCGACACCAATAACCCACAAAGAACAAACACAAAGTTGGCCATAAAGAATTCCTCTCCATTACCTAGCGTTAACCCTTCCCTATAAAGTTAAGGGCTTAAGGGACTAGTTCATTCATTGCCACCAAAGCCAATTCTAAATGAGCTATAGAGGTTAATCATGAGGATAAAAGCACGTACATGGTCAAAGGGCAATGGTTGAAATATTATAAAGATAATGAATGGAAAAAAGGAAAAGTCTTGATCTCAGTGAATGATTCATCCTAAAAAGACTATTATCAAGTCAAGCTAAAGATTATAAACAAGTGTTTATTAGAAGGAAACCCAAGTTATATCCTTTATGTTTCTTTGTTTTTTGTTTTTCTTGTTTTTTTTTTTTTTATTTGTCAAACTAATGTAATCTAACAATATTGTTTGAGGTTGTTTTGTTATTAGCATTAACTTCAAAGAATTTTTCTTGGTTTTAAATCCTGATGCACAGACAAGCAACGAAAACTCATACAAAATAAGGGAAATAGTATTAACTTTTTACTTTTCTCATTCGTCATTAAGGACAATGTCGATACTAGGTTAGAGGTGATGAAAAGTTAGAACTAGAATAGTATGCATAACAACATCAATGACAAATTTTTGTAATTTTTTGTAATTTTGTTTTGCTTTGTTTTAGTGTGTGTTGAATTAGCTCATATGTCTTTGATTATACATAACTATGGTGAATAATTGGTATATGATAAGCTAGCTTTGTTTCATATAGAAGTAAGAAGAAATGCATACTATAAAAGTAAAGCTTTGAGGTTTGAGGTATTTATTGTTGATGACTAAACTTAAAGAGTTGTTTATGTGTTATGTTCATGTATACATATGACAAATTTAAAAACCCTTAGATGTGCTTGACAATTATTTGAACTATGGTTGAAAAAGTACATTGTTTAAATCTTTAGATAGAATAAGTGTATAAATAAGGAAAACTTCAAGGGCATGAACTAAAATTTTAACTACTCCAATGTCTTAGTTGCTGAGTAGGTTAGAGGTTGGCATGTCCATCCCTTGAACAAAAAGCTATTAGAGGTAAGAGTATGCAAAACACCTTAGGTTTGTGACTAGTTGAGTAACTGGGTGATGGTATTACAAGTATCAATTATTTGTGTAAAAAGATTGGTTGACAACTTAAGGAAACCAAATGAAGCCCTAAAAAAATTATATGTAAAAGAAAAGAACAACAAAGAAAAATATTATTAAGTATGATACATATCAAGCATAAAAGTACGACATCTAGGATTGAAGCATTGTCACTAATATATCAACGAACGACAATTGAATGGTTTGTCTAAAGGAACTGATTTACAAAATTTGTTTTTAGTCACTTGTACACGTGGATGCATGCATGGATAAATTCTAAAAGTTTGGTTGATGGTTTACAAATGAGATGGACATAAGAGTTGATAAAATAATGGTGTGTTTTTTTTTAAATACTTTTGAGGAGGATGAGCTTGGTAAGTTGTGTACTGATTATTTGTTGTACTTTATGAGACATTTGTATGAGTTAACTATTGTGTTATTATAACATTACGTGTGTTTGCTACATTTTTTCCTTGGGATTAGGTAAACGATTTTTATGGGTAGTATCACTGAAAACCTTTACAAGACTATAACTCATCCACTAGGGTTGTCTAAGGGTTTAAAGACTTGTTGCATATGCTAAATGTAACCCTGACAACCTATAAAAGTGGTTTAGATAGTTAGTGAATATGTTAATTTAATTTTCATTTAGTTTTTGTTCTTCCTCTGTTCTAGTAAGTTGTTTATTTTTCTAAGGATTAGAAAAAAACTTGTTAAGGGTTGTGATAAGTATCAATTGCATATATAATTTTATAGTCACTTTATACAGTGTTAGAGGGCAATTTAACCATTTTACCTTTATTATGTATATATTTCAGGATCACGAGTACCCATATTTGGTTTTGTGAGAAATTTTGATTTTGATGTGAATTCAATGGAAATCAAGCCAAAAAGATACTTATGAAAGACTAGTTGATAGTTTGAATTTAGTCTAAAGAAGAATAGGTGACTGAAGCATAAAAAGAGAAGGAAAACATTGTGCACCATAGTAGGAAAACAAGGATTTTCAATAAGTTTTAACTTTATAATAAAAAATTATCTTCATCAAAATTATAGTGGACATCTCAAGCTTTTCAGAAAGTTATTATGGAAAAAAATCCAAGTTCATTTGGCCCTCAACCATTGTTGCAAATTTAGGTATTTCTGATAAAATTTTATGTCTGACCATTGATAACTAAAATAGTCATAACTTGAGATTCCGAAATTCAAATGAGGTAATTCAAAAGCCAAATGAAACTATAGATACAAAGCCAAATGTTCATACTCTAGAATATCCATGTTACAACATAGCACTAGAGTGCCAAATGTAGCAAAAATCTAGAATTTTAGCACCATGGCATAGTGTCGCAACATCGAAGTATTTGAAAATGGCAAAAACTTGGTGCCACAACATATTTCATGGCCTAGCAATAGGAATCCATGTTTTTAGGACCCTTTTCCTAACATTAGGTTATATATATCCATTATATACTTACCTAAAAGGGAAGAGCTACCTTAGGATAACTTTTATATGATTTTTCATAAAATTTTGAGGGATTCTTGATTTTTTTTAGTAGATTTAATCAGAAGCAAAGTAGATTGTAATTGCAAGATGATTTTTATAGGACCCGCCGCCACGAGTACCCCTACTGTTGAATAATACTATGGGGAGCTTTTATTAATCATCTGAAAATTCGAGTACCCGTGACGGGAATCCTACGAAAAATAAAACTGATCTTCCTCCTGAAATCTGCTATACATTCAGAATTACACATGCGGAAGCTGAAATACATACATCAACTATAAAATATACATACTGTTCTGTACAATGGGCCCAATGGCCTCTATCTATATATATACATAAACTGCTCATCTGGATACATCAACATGTACAATATGACCACACAGGTCCAAAACTGATATACATACAACTGAGATTGCGGTGTGCGTGTGTGCCCTCTCCGTCAGCCTCGATCCAACCGCTCCTCGACGACAGCACGAACATCTGAAAAGGATGGAAGAAGGAAGGGGATGAGTGATAAAGATCACCCAGTAAGCGCTCCTTACTTCCCTCAAAACCCAAGCAAGCACAACAATCACAATAATCAAACATATCTGGGCCTCGGCCCTAATCATACATCTATGCGCTTGCTGGTATCTGAAAGCTGTTATCTGAATCTCATTCTTATTATATACTGATGTCATTATTATTCATGTCATGATGTGTATGTCATGTTATGCTACTGAAAATCTCATGGATGCATGCATCTGAATACCTCTATCTGAATGTACCTGAAGGTACCTACTGTGCTGATCAGACTAGTGGACACAGGGATTCGACATCCTGGCCATGTGGGCTGAACAGTCTAGCTACTGGCTAACACGCTGAATCTGAATACCACTGCCCGATCTGACTGGTGTCAGATGGTAAAAATCTGAATGCTGTTGAATATTCTGACTGGTGTCAGAAACTGAATCTGAAATACTGTTAAGCGTCCTGACTGGTGTCAGAAGGCTGAATCCCACAGATGCCCCCTCGTGTCCCACCTATACACTTACCCGTACATCAGGTTCTGAATACTGAATACTGCTGAATTCAGATCCTTTGATCTTATCTGAAGCTACATGTCATGCTATGATATGTATATGTAGCTTATTAACTAAATTCATACTCATCTGATGCTTATCTGAAGCCCGTTAGCCTTTATTCTGAATTCGTATACTTAATTAATCAATTAACATTCTTTTTCTGAAAATCTGTAGGTGCACGGGTGTGCAAGGAAGGTGCACGGGCGTGAGCTTGGACGCACGGGGTCGTGCACCGGTCGTGTTCCTGACCGTGCAAGCTACTAGAATTCTGGAAAATTTCTCACTGAAAGCGCATGCACGGGCGTGCAAGTGCGGACACACGGGCGTGCATGTGCATTTTCTGGCTGTGCATACAGCGTACACACGGGCGTGCATCTGGAAAAACAAAGACTCACGGTCGTGCCATGCGGGCGCACGGCCGTGCGTCTGGTTCTTCAACAAGAGCACCGCCGAAAAATACATAAAATGCCAACCATTTCTCATCCATTCACCAAATCACTTTAAACATGCATTCCCAGCATCCCAAGCAACACAATTCAAGCCTCAAACACAACATGCATCAAGCATCATGAAATCTACCATGGCAACTTCTTGATTCTCTCACTAAAACACATACATCACACATGCATGCTTCAAGAATGGAAATTTATCATCAACAATCAACATGCAAGGTCATATAAGCATTCTAAACATTCATCCACATGCATTTAACCCATCCATGGCATTAAAACTCACAAAGCAAGCTGGGAAACGCAAGGAAAAGGTAAGAGAACACTTACCTCGCGCCATGCTTCTGAAAACTATCTCAAGCAACTATTCTCTTTGCTCTCTCGCCGGATTGGGAGCCACTTGCTGCTGGTTCTCCTCTCTAAGGACGGGAGGGACTGAAATGGAAGAGAGAAATGCTGAAGAAATGAAAATGGGTGAGAAAAGAATGACTTAACTCACGGCTCTCACTTATATACTAGGCCAGGCACGGTCGTGCATCAAGGGTGCACGGGCGTGCACAAGGGAAAATGGACTTAATCCATTTCCTGCTCACTCACCTGATCGAATCCTTCTGAAAGGATTCCTACGAAAGCCACACAGCTCCGAAAATTTACTAACTCACCCCTGAACTTATCTAGACTCCCAATCTCTCTCTAAATTCGATTTCTAACCCCGAAACTCTTCCCCTAAGGGCTTTCTAACCTGGGATGCTACAATTTTTTAGAAGATTGTAAGAAAAGATTCAACGATTCATTGGGTTTTATTCTTATCTTCCATTATATCTTGCTCGAATCTAAATTTTTATTTTTGCTTAATAAGGAACTAAATCTTATTTACTAAGACTAAGGCTATCTAATTCATGGATTTGTAGTGTTTTTCAATTATGTTTAACGAGCATGTTATTTTATTATGAGTTTATGTTTTGAACTTAATCCCTATTAGGAATCTAACCAACTTTTGATAAGATTTTCATTGTGTGATTGAAACCAAGAGGTGATGTTACATAAAAGCTTTAAGAATACAAACCGTAGATTAATTGAATATAGAGATATATTTGGTAATACATGCAATAGTCATTGACACAATAAGCTTATATTGAAAGTTAGTAGATTCTATAGAACTTAATTCATTTTCATTTAATTAAACCTACATAGAGATATCGAGGTTATTAGATTATCAAATAGGATTAATATTTCTTGAGAAAAAATATTGATTAACTTAGGGAATTTCAGTCTCATATGAATCACATGAAATCTTCAGTCATATAAAAAGTTTATCTCGAAGTGAAATAGTGAACTTGAAGTGTTAGTATCATCTCACATATTGTCATTTAATTACTTAGGCATAATTGTTAATTGTTTGTCTTCATTATTATTTTAGTTTTAGACTTAATTATGATTCATATTCGTTAGTCTAGACAAAGTTAGGAGTGGTGTTATTTTAGTACTTGCTTATACAATTCGTGAATATGACAACCCCGAACGCTTCCCTTCTTACTTGGATCTAGTACACTTACTAGAAAGTTAAGGTTAAAAGTTTAATGCAATCACCACTTAAGAAACCCAATGTATTGCATATGAAATGTAAATTTTGGTCTTATGTTTGGCATATGATTAAAAGATGTCCAAGTAAGAATGAAAAAACTTATAATGTGAAAAATGCATGGGTTCCTCAAGGGATTATTAAAGCTAACCTACTTAGACCTAAAACCATGTAGGTACCAAAGAAAACTTAAATGATATTCTTGTATAAGTATGTATAAAGTCTTTGAACAAGAGGTCGATCAAGTGGTATTTGGATTATGGATACTTAAGACATATGACTAGAAACAATTACTTATTCACCTTTTTGAATGCCTAGGATGGAAGAAGCATCAACTTTAAAGACAACTTCAAAGGTAAAGTTATTGGTGTCAAAACCATAGGTAAGATATCTCTTACTATTAATGATGTCTTGTATATCGAAGGTCTTAAGCATAATTTAATTAGTATAAGTCAATTATATGATAAGGGCTTCAAAGTTTGTTTTCATGCATTATGTTGTTAAATCATTGACTCTAGCATAAATTTTAGTGTATTCATAGGTCATAGGCATTTTAATATATACATTATATATTTACATAACATTACAAATAAGGATTTATGCCTCATGTCAACCAAGGAGGAAGACATGTAATTGTGGCACAAAAGACTAAAACATGCAAACATTGATATTTTACAAAAACTCTCAAAAAGAGATTTAGCTAAAGGATTGTCAAAACTAGTATTTAAAAAGGACCGAATTTGTGATGCATATGGCTTAGCAAAACAAACAAGATCATGTTTTGAAAGTAAAAATTGTATATCAATAATTAGATCTTTACAACTTTTGCATATGAGTTTATGTGAACCATCTAAAACAACGAGTTTAGGTGGTAAACATTATTATTTTGCAAGTTGATGATTTTCATGATTTATATAAGTTTTATTGTTTGCACATAAAAATAAAGCTTTTAAAACTTTTTTTTTCTACTCGTTAGGAAATTGCTAAACTAAGTAAATTATGCAATTACATGTATTAGAAGTGATCATGGAAAAGTGTTTGAAAATTTAGATTTTGAATTATTTTTTGATAAGCATGACATTTAGCATAACTTTTCCATACCTAAGGCTCATAAAAAAATGGATTTGTTGAGAGAAAAAATATAACATTAATAGAAATGACTAGGACTATATTATATGAGCATGATTTACCAAAATCACTATGGGGTGAAGTCATCCATACTTCATGTTATATCATAAATAGGGCCTGATTAGGTCAATCCTAACAAAAAAATTCATATGAGTTATTTAAGAGGAAGAAACCTAATATTACATAATTTCATCCTTTTAGATGTGAATGTCTTGTACTAACAATGGAAAATACAACCTAGAAAAATTTGATGCCAAATTAGATGAAGTAATTTTTCTAAGATATACTCGTACCTCTAAAGCGTGTAAAGTCTTTAATAAAAGGACAATTGTTTTTGAGGAATCTATATATTTTGTATTTGATGAATCTTTCTCTAAGTGTATTAATAGGAGCAATGAAGAACAAGTGACGAAACTCATAGGAGACTTTAAAAATCAAGGAAGCCTTAACACTCAAAGAAGAAGAATCCCAAGTTAAGGTATTTAATAAGATGAAAGCTCAATAAAACCTTAAGAAATGCAAAAGGAGATCTAATTTCCAAGGGTAAAAGATGAAGTCAAAAAAGGTAAGATTATTGGTCATGTATTTTAACGAGTGAGAACCAAAAAAAACCATGAGGAAAAAATATGAGTTTAAGGCATTCTTGTCATAAATTAAGCCAAAAAAGGTTGAGGATGTTTGCAAAAGGAAGGATAGGTGATGACCATGCAAGAAGAGCTCAATCAATTTGAAAGAAACCAATTGTGGGAACTAGTTTCTAAGCCAACGGATCATTCCACCATCAACATAAAATGTGTATATCAAAATGAGATGGATGAATTCAAATTTTTATGAGAAATAAGGTTAGACTAGTTATCCAAGATTACTTTTAGGAAAAAGGTATTAATTTCGATGAAATCTATGCACCCATAGCTAGTTTAGGCCATTAGAATTTACTTGCTTATACATGCCATTCAAATTTCAAATTATTTCAAATGGATGTAAAAAGTGTATTTTTTAGTGGATTTATTCAAAAGAGGTATATGTTGAACAACCTTTAGTATTTGAAAACTCAAATTTTCCAAACCATGTTTTCAAATTAAGAAAAGTACTTTACAGTTTAAAACAAGTGCCTAAAACTTGGTGTTAAAGGTTACATTCATTTTTTATGAAATAGTTTTACAAAAAGAAAGGTAAATGCCATCTTATTTATTAAAAGGCACAAGCAAACATCATAATTGTTCAAATTTATATAGATGACATCATCATTAATGTTACTAATGAGTCTTTTTGTAAAGAGCTTTCTAAGAAGATGTAAGATGAATTCAAAATGAGTATGATAGGTAAGCTCAACTACTTTTTTAGACTTTAAATCAAACAAATAAAGCAAAGGATTTTACTCAACCAATCAAAGTACACTCAAGACCTTTTAAAAAGATTTAACTTGCAAAAGGCTAAAGAACTTGCAAAAGGCTAAGGAACACGTAACTCCTATAAGTACTTTAATTAAGCTTGATATAGATAAGAAAGGTAATGTTATTAATACACAGTTATACAGAAACATTATAGGAGCATTATTGTATTTAATTATATATAGGCTGAAACTACCCTCTAAGTAAATTATTTTCACGGAAAATAATTAAAATAAAAAAAAAAATCTGGCAGAGTTCTCCCTAAAAATAGTCAACCTAAGAATAATAAACCTGTAAGGAAAACACTCCAAACCAACCAAATACCAGTCCTACCTAATGACTGGATTTTTATTTTCACAAGTCCAATGATAAATGAAATTAGATATACACACAACGGAAATAAAATTCTATTTTACTCTTATATACATATACTCATCTCTAAAATTAGTTTGGTTACTATATATACACATCTCAAAATATATTAGTCTTATAACTAGTGTGCCACCAGCTCATGGCCGTGTATGACCGCTCCCAGCAATTGCACCGCTCGCACCTAAAGAGAAAACATTATAAAACCACAGGGTGAGAATAAAAGTATACTCAGTAAGTAAATTAAGCTAACATAATCTAAAAAGCTTAGTGCTGATTTCTTCTCGTTTTCCTATAACTTTAACATTTCTACTTTTAGCAGCACTTCTTTGGGCACTCTGACATCTCTGAAACTCTGAATATGCATCATAGGAGATGTAATCAAATATGATATACATGTCATGCCATAAAATTCTTTCTGAAAACTCTTTTCTTTTCTGTAGACCAGTCTAGGCTGAAGAATAAGGAACCATGGCCATAAAATTTAACTCTGCCTACAATCCTCAACCTACACGCACTCTATCGGACTGTAGTAAACTCTACTCTGGGGTTGCTCACTAAGAACAACAAGTGTGTAGGGCTACTCTGTGGGTTCCCCATCACATCAGTCCTAAGAAAATCCTATAACTAGTTTACTTCATAAAACAAAACGTATAAATACATTTATCTGAAAACCATGTGTATAAAGTAATAATTAAACACATAAATATAAACTTTCTTTCTATAACTCATGTGACTCATGTTTGGATGTTCACATGGAATGCAATATGTGGTTAAATACACTCTGATATTATGCATAAAAATGCCAATTATATATACCATTTGCACTAACAGTATATATATATATAAATAAAGTTACTACAATTCTCTAACATAGTTAAGGTCAACTGCCACTTTCCATTAACTCAAGCTTCTTTCCATTTTACTTTGTATATCATCCTTAAATATGTAAATAAACATAATTCTATATAGAAATTTAACCAATACTCAATGCATGGTATGTTTCTAAACATGGCATAATCTACATCATACATTCATGTTACAATTTCACAATCTTCCAACATTATTTCAACTCGATTACCCTCTTGAACATATGAATTACAAAATATACATATCAATTACATAAAACCCTAATTGTCCTCAAAACTTAATTTTTATCAAAGTTTAGGATAATTGCCCTAAAAGCATAATTTACTTACCTTAGCTTAATTATTCTTTTGTCACCACCTTTCCTATTTTCTCCCACCTAAAAACACCATTAAAGAATATAAAATCATAAACCCATGCATAATTATATCAAATTCTTTGAAATTCTTACCTTAGTTAAGAAGATTAACTAATTTTCTTCACTTTTCTCTAAAAATTTCCTTGCAAACCCTTTAATTTGTCTTGAATTGAGCTCAAAATAACCCAAAAATGGAGAGAACAAGAAGCTGCAGGTTTGGCTACGGGAAGAAGAAGGAATATCACCTTTATGCATAATTATCCTTTACATTTAATGCCAACTTTTTAAGTGACCAAAATACTTTTACGTTTATTTCTTAATTTCATCAAAACCAAGCCATTCTTATAATTTTAATTAACTAGAAAGGGTGAAAGAGGAAAGGTAATGTTGGTATGCCTTAAAATATACAAAAATAAATCTTTTAGTAAAATTACCATTTTACCCCTCATCTTTTACAAAAATAATATTTACATCCTCTTAACAATTTATCCAAAGAATCTTGCCAACCATATAAACTATGTTATGTCACTTTATTTTAATCTCTATTCTAACCTCTAATTCTTTGTAAAAAGAGTATTTCACCCCTATTTAACAATAATGGTCAAATAAGCTCACTTAAGGTTTAATGCCCCTTTTTAGTCATTTTTCTTTTATGTTTTCAACTGTAATTAGTACTAAAAGGCATCAATGACATTTTAAAACATACCTGGCTTTGGGTATTACATAAGACTGACATGTTTAGTGTTTATATGGGTGTACATTTTCATATGAATCCTGAGGAATCACATTTAAATACCATAAAATGAATTTTAAGGTATCTTAAAGGAATACCTAATGTTAGCTCATAGAACCCTAAGAACTTAATATTTGAATTATATACATTTTCAAATTTTGATTTAAAGGATGTCAAATAGATCAAAAAGTACAAGTGGCATTTGTCAATTTTTAGGTAATATGTTGGGTTCATAGTTTTTGAAATAGTAAATCAATTGTAACTTCCACTATGAAAGTTAAGTATGCTTTTGTGGCTAGTTATTATGCATAAACTTTTTGGATGCAACAACAATTATTGGATTTCAATTTTCAAAATGAGAAAACATCAATCCCTTAAAACAACATAAATGACCTCCAACTTTCTAAAAATCCTATTTTGCATTCGCGTACTAAGCATATAGATATTAGATATTATTTCATGTGTGATCATGTTAGCAAGATCAATATTATGCTTAAATTTATTGATACTAACAATCAACTTTCTCATATTTTTACTAATCCTTTTGATAAAGAAAGATTCGCTTAGATAAGGGGAGAGCTTGAAATCAATGATGCAAGATAAGTGTCTAATGTCTTCATTCATTAAATGCATGATATCTATGTTATTTTTTTGCTTGATGAATATATTTAAGTATGTTGCCATGTTTTAAATATGCTATATAGGAGTCTTTGCTATATACCACTATACTACTAAATATTTAGTGAGTATTTTAACATTATTATATTTATTGAATAAAAAAATCTTTCATATATAACACGAATCGCTACAAATTGTTGTTAATCTAAAAAACTATGCACTGTGTGAAAGCTATAAATGAAATGTGATAGAATACTAAAACCCACCGTAAAGTATCCGGAAAGAAAACTCATAATTTTATTATTACATTTAATAAGTGCTAAAAATATACATGATATTGAACACTCATAAATGAATAATGCAAAGCAAGTTGCCAACATACTATCTACTAAAAATTGAATAAATACATATGTGTATATATATATATATATATAAACTAAAAACTCCATTGAAAACCTACTCAAGTTGTATCCCACTTTCTAACCATCTCATACTCCAAGTTCAGCTTCATAAAACATTGACCTATAAAAGAAAAAACTGTGTGGGATGAGTGATAAGTCACTTAGCAAGTATCTTCTAACTCTACCCTTAAGTAAGGTTCTACTCTATCCTAATGGTTAGTCATGTAACTTTCTGGTTCTTTTCTTATTTAGATTATTAACTGAAGATATTTCTAAATTTGTTTTCTTACTCGTCTTATTTCCTAATTAATCTCTTTCTAATTACTTCCATTGGTTTAGCATATACTCTACTTAGATTATCCATAGTCTTTCCTTATTCTATTTTTATTACTTTACTACTTATCTGACCTCTAGTTTAGTAGACTTTGCTTAGTCTATTGTTAGTCTGACAGTTTATCTGAAATTCTTAACTTAGTTCGTTACTAGCCTTATAAGTTTATCCTTCTCTAACTCATTATACTATTCAGCTTCTACTTCATGTCATGTCATGAGTACGTATATAAGTATATGTATACAACACAGTTTGAAAATGATCTAGACTAATACAATTAAATGCATATAACTTTCTTTCTAATATTCAATATTCTTTTCAACTCTTATTTAATATCTGAAAGCTAAGGTACGCTTGACTTCTCTCAAGTTTTAGTTGAACTCTATCATATTTCTACATATGATGTATATTGTGCAGGTGTGTCTATCTAGTTTTTTGTTTCCTTTCATTTTTAAAAACAATATATATATATATATATATATATATATATATATATATATATATATCCTTTCTATAGTATTCATGATTGGATACAAGTATCCATCTGAATTCTTATCTCATTATATTTATTAACTTTGTTTCTTACTAAAACTGATTCTAATTATGATATGTTTGTTCAATAGTACTTATGATTTCTTCTTAATCTTAACTAGTTTATGTTCTATTTCAGATTGTATTATACATCGTACTATAGTATTAATGACTTGTCACAAATCATTACCGGATTATAAGCTTTATTATCTGATTCTTAGTTGCTTTTTTTCTTATCTGCTATTTTGTTCATAATTGATTCTATATAATTGTTCACTTTATGACATATCTAGTATTCTGTATGTACTTATATCTTTAGTGTTGTATATTATGACTTTTCTATTACTTATCAGTTTGTCTAATAAGTTCTATTTCTTGTTGTTTTTTTTTTTTTTTTTTTTCTATCACTTATCATAAGCTTTTTGCTCTATTTATTCTCATGTTATACATGACATGATATGAAAGCTATGGAATCATGCTAAAAATCATGTCTGAGCCCTTGGGGTTGTTTTCTAAGAAACATCTTTCTAAAATATTTTTTTTAAAATATTGTTAGGATTTGAAGATCTTAAAATACTAAAAAATTAAGTGAAAACTATATTTGAAATCCTTATATACAAAGACTAATGAATACATGAATTCAACACTCTGGTCATGAGAGTTTGAACATTCTGACACTTGATCAGGAAGTTGAAATCTAAAAATTAATACACACTAGTGTGTATCTCTAAACTGTAACTAACATTGACTCCATTTCTAGTGAATGTGCAACTCACAACTATCCCCGCATATTCACCCTTAAAATGATATTTAGGTTATCATATTTCTACCTTTAAAGCATATACAAATAGATCACTTGGTCCCTTTTTGAAAATACTGTTTTGGCATGTCATGTCATTTCATGTTTTTTATGCATGATATCTTAGTAATTCCTTTTTATTGTTTGCATTTTGTATAGATATGCAGTTGTTATAGCTTTATTCAATATATTTCTTACTAAAATTCCTAATTCTATAACTTATTAAGCTTGTTAATAAGTTCTACGTAAACTTTTTTATGCTTTGATATAGAGTCACTAGCTTTCTATTTTGTTTACTTCATTATTTTTTCTATATAATCAATTTTGTGTATTTAATTGTGCATCTAATAAGATCTATTTTATTTACTTAATAATGGTTTCTATTTCTATTTTTATTCCTATTTCCATTTCTATTTTCTAATCATAATCTATTGATTACTAATATTGATTTTAGGATAATGTTGAATTCTTTTTACTTATATAAGTTTGACGATGTGATTATGAAAAAATATCGCAACTCACTATTTTCTATTCTTTATTTTGATGGTTTCTCTACTATTATTTTTTGTGTCTCTTTCTCATTTCTTTCTTATTCTTAATTTGTTGTTTCTTTTTATAATATATTTTGCTAAAATGTTTAATATATAGATATAATCCCTTATCATTAATGTTCTACTTAATCTAGAAATTTTCTCTAGCTTTCACTAAGTGTATAACCATACACCTTCAAGTGCATAGTCGTGTATGAGCTATACAATTGTTTATGTAAGAGTAGTTGCTATATATATAAATTTCTCTTAATATATATATATATATTAAAAAAAAACATTTTACACTTTTAAAGAAAACTTTTAATCGCATACATAGTAGGGGCCTTACACCAAAAGTTTCTAAACACCGGACCTAACTACATATCATTATTCCAGGGCTATTAGAATGCTAAAAATACATGGTGGTTGTAAACTACATGTACACTTATTATATATATTTATATATACATAGATGTTAGGAAACACGTATAAGTAGAACTTTGCATAAGGGCAAGTAACGAACTTGCACTTAACAAAACCAGGTCCCTCTTTTAATAGTCATCTCCTGCCCTACACAATGCTCGATTTGTTGACTTGGAAAGAAAAGGAAACATAAAAGAGTGAGTGATATAATCACCCAGTAAGTTTTTCTTAACCCCCTCTAGGTTCCCTTTAAATAGTGTGGTACACTAATGCTGAAATTACTAAACCTATAGATCTATTCAGACTACTTTATGAAATGCATGGCATGGTATGCGATTAATTGGAAGAGAAAAGTTGTCTCTAAACTAGTATATTCTATAAAGTTGGGCGTTCTCCTATCCCAACATTTCATGTATTGGTGAATACAAGGTCCAACACCTTGGTCATGTAAACTGTACCATGCTGGTGAGGTACCAGTAAGTTAATAAGAATATACCATAATAACTGTTAGCCAATTAACTGAAAGTGTAACCATACTGTTGCTAGCATCAGTAAGCAAAAATCTAAAACAATAATGACTTACAGTCAATAAGCTGATTGTCTTATACCGTGCTGGCCTAAAGTCAACAAACTAATTACCTAATATCATCGGTGCCCCTCCTCGTATTCACCATGGAATGATACCTCTAATTAGAGTATCTTGTCTTTACTCAAACGTACTCAGGATCCTGTGATCCCTTCACCTAACAAATGGTTTACTATATAGTCCAATGTCATGTAACTGTATATCCTGCATAATCATAGAGTATTTTTACTATACGCTTGTTGTATACTCATACATTAAGCTAAGAAAAATGAAGTTTCAAGACTTGAATACTGTTCACAGGTATGTTGTAGTGACCCCCGCCCCAAGCCTACTATGCGCAGCTGTAAAATATATATATAAATATATATATATAATAATAATACTAAAATATGTCTGTGACGGAGATCCCCACGAGGGAAAAGAACAATTACTACTACTTAAAATACTTGAAAAATTCTGAATACGGAAGCGTAAAATATGAATATTGTAATAAAATAAGTCATAAAGACTTTTTTGAAAAATCCCAGGTTACTCATGTATAAAGTCATGTTGTCCATATAGTGCATAATAATCTAATACACACACACATCAATACATGAGAATGCGAATAATCAGAGCATATAAGCCGAATCTCAAACTAGCTATCGAGCCATGTCCCCAAAATCTCACAGCTGCATCGCCACATCTCAGTCCCCAATACTCACTAACCTGCAAAAGAGAAAGGAAGGGAAAGGGGTGAGTGACAAAATCACTCAGTAAGCATTTCCTATCTCTTACACAGACAGGTCATCAAGCAAAAGTTGATCATAGATTAGACCTCGAGCTCTCAGCTTACTGTTTTCTTGCTCATTCTTATTTTTCTTGCTTTATAGTAGCTTATCTCATTCTTTCTTTATCTCTTATTTCTTTAATTTCTTTAATCGTTTCGTTCTCAGAGTTTTCATCTGTTTTACGCTTTATGCTTTGCTTTTATCTCGTATGTTTCTCATGAATGCTATACATGACATGATATGCATGCTTTGATGTCATGTAAATCTCATTTCTCATAAAACTTTACCCTTCGAGCTGATTTTTTGAAAACTCATCTTTTCTGAAAACTCTTTCTCATAAAAATCTCTGATCCGATAATCCTCATATATATACATATAATATATCTGAAAACAGTATCAAAAGTACTGCATCTGGAAAATATCTCTACTATGTTGGCTAGTCTGATGAACACAGAGATTCGGCACCTTGGCCTCATGAGCTCAAACTTATAAGAAAACTACTCGTGCACGACCATATCCTCTTTAGCGGATCATGGTTTCCCTCTCTAGCGGGCGTGCGAACTCACAGGTGCCCCCTCGTATCCACCCCTAACTGATGTCCGGAACATCGTGTATATATATATATATATATATATATATATATATATATATATATATACTTTTTAAAACATCTCTTGGATCCTTAGATCCCTTTTCTGAAAAGTGTCTCATATATGGCATGTCATGCTTAATGCTCATTAATCATGCATGAAATGATGTTATCTATTGTTATTCTTATGTTTGTCATGCTTAGAATTCTCTTAGGAAAGCTTAGGGTAGCTTATCTTTACTTTCTTTTTTGTCTTTCTTAAGCCACACGGGCGTGTGTGTTAATGTGCACAGGCGTGTGTCAATGCATACGGGACCATGTGCTTCTCGTGTTGTTGGGCGTGCGTGGTTCTGGAATTAATTCATCAAAACTAGGCTGACCACACGGACGTGTGGTGCAAATACACGGGCGTGCATGACTGAGCACACGGGCGTGTAGCGGTCTCAGCACCATCTCGTGTCTTGCCTACACGGGCATATGCATTTGGGATTAGACATACGGGCGTATGCACTCGGGTACACGGGCATGTGTGTGGATTTTCATACGTACATGGGCAATATGCAAGGTCGTGTCTCATGTAGATTTGAGGCCACACGGGTGTGTGCTCAACCCAAAATCTACAAATGCGTCTGGAAACCCAGAAAATTCCACTCAAGCACATCCAAAACTCATTCAATCTTCAATTAAACACAAACACAGCATATACTCATGCTCATAAACACACTCATCTCATACACTTCTCATTTAGCATCTCAAATCTCAAGCATTTCTCATCAAAAGCATACCCAAGTAACATACACAACACACATTGCATATTCATCTCATAAATCATCATGCATTTCATCATATCATCATCAAAACATGCTGGAAAACATCCATAACATGCAACAAATGTCCAGAAAGCTAGAAAATCAGAAAAACATGCTAGAAACCTAAGTGAAAAGGTAAAAAAATACTTACCGCTTGCCATGGCGTCCAGATCTCTCTCTCTAGCTACTCCTAGATCTCTAACAGGAACTAGGGATGCTGGCTGGACGGGTTCTGCTCTAGGGTTCACTGGAAAGGAGAAGAGAAGAAAAGCTGAAGGAGAAAACTGGGCAAAAATATGGGAAAATGACTTATATGCGCATCGCTCTCCTGGCACACAGGCATGTGCCCCTCAAAATCTCAAATCTCTCTCTCCTCGCACCATATATGGAATATTCTTCCCAGAATATCCATATATAAGCCACGAAAGGCTTTTAAAAGACTTTTCTACCCTTAGAACCCTCTCGAAACCATTTCTTAACTAGAAATCTCTCATTTACCCTTATTCTCAAAGCCTAAAATGATATTTCTACCCCTGGGCTATTACATATGTAGTTAATCATGTGTGTTTCGTGTTAGCACGCATGGTCAGTAATTCTTACCAAGAGTTTGCATTTACTATACAGTCATGTTTTGTGTAACACACGAACATGTGTGGTAAGTACACGGGCATGTCCCTTAGAACATGGTTGTGTATCCCGAACCATCTAATGATACATAGTCAGCCTAACACGATCATGATATGGTAAAATGAAACCATATAGGCATGAGCTCACGAACACGGGCTCCAACATCTTGCCTTGATTCTGTAATATCGCATCTAGAATTTCAAAACTATGCCAAACTCATCTGATATACTCCCAAACTTGTCCAAACCATTTCCCATACCTCATACAACATTTATATGTAACTTTACTCCCTTCATATAATAGATTTCCATTACACAACATACATATAAATCCATAAACTAAGCATAGGAACATCCATGCATAAAATCCCATATCTCAATCACTATACTCTTCATTCATCATTCATCATTCATCAATCTATTTCATCATCCATATATATCAAGAAATCACAAGAATGACAAGACACAAATATGCGAATAAAATACTTAAAGAAACCAAAAAAAAAGAAGCTAAGAAACACATACCTCTAACTATCCCAACTCTATCTCTTTCTCTAGTTTGATCTCTTTCGCTAGGTTATTATATCGTTACTACTGATTCTGGTTCTCCTCTAAGGTGAAAGTGGTCTTAAAAGACAAGAAAATTCTGAAATTTTTTTCCTTTATTGATACTCTACTAGAAAACAAAATACATAAATGCATGACGGTGGAGTGGAACAAGCACACACATATCGTGCTTTTCTTAGAGGCACAGTCGTATATTCTAGGAAATATAGTTTCTTCACTTCTTACTTTATACACCCAAAAAGACTCTTTTGGAAGGGTTCATGCACGAGCCTCACAACTACAAAAGGGTTATTTCACCTTTAAACCTCATTCGATAGTCTTTCCTATTCTAACATCTTATTTAACCCACTTTCTTAACCAAAAGGACAATTTATCCTTAAGGTATTACAGTTCTCCCTCCCCTAATCAAATTTCATCCTCGAAATTTACCTAAACAATTTTGAGAACTTTACTCTGATCTCTAAGTTTACCTCTCATGTAGCTTCCTCTATTCTGTGATTCCTTTACAACATCTTTACCAAAAGTATCTATTTGTTCTTGAGAACTTTGATCTTCTTGTCAAGAATCTGGACTGCCTTTCTTGATAACTTAAATCTTTTATTATATCCAAATATGGTAGTTCCAGCACATGGGTTAGATTTCTCACATATTTTCTCAGTTAAGATATGTGAAAAACGTTATGGATCTTTTCCATGCTAGCAAGTAAAGCTAACTTATAAGCAACATTTCCCACTCTTTCTAGAATTTCATGAGGCCCAATAAACCTTTAAAAATACATGATCACCTACCTGAAATTTTATATCCTTACGTTTTTTATCTACATAACTCTTTTGGTGATCCTAGGCTTGCTTCGTGCGTTGTTTGATTAACTTGGTTTGCTCAATCATCATCTAGGTCATCTCTGGGTTCACAACCATCTCCAAGGAATCCTTATCTCTAATTTCATACCAACGCAATGGAGATCGACATTTTTTTGTCATATAGACCTTCAAATCGGGCCATCTGAATAGTTTCTTAATAACTGTTATTATAAGCAAACTCCATTGAGGGAAACAAATTTGTCTAATTCATCTGGAAATCTATACAGTAAGCTCTTAACATATCTTAAAAAATTTGGTTCACTCTCTTCGTATAACCATCAAACTGTGGATGATATGTTAAATTACAGTCTGGTTCCCAAAGCCTTTTGCAAGTTACCCCAAAAAGCATATAAAAATTGGGGATCTATATCAAATATAATAACTTTGAAAATTTTATAAATCCAAATGATTTCCTTGGCATACAACTTACCCAACTGATCTATAGTCAAACCCTCTCAAATAAGAAGGAAATATGTTAACTTACTTGATCATTCGATGATCACCCAAATGTCAATATACCTTTCTACTACTCTAAGAAAACCTACTATAAAATCCATGGATATATTTTCCTATTTCTATTCGAGAATGTCTAAAAGCTGTAATAATCTGAAGGGTCTTTGGTGTTTAGACTTGACTTGTTGACAAATCAGACATCTGACTACAAAGTCAACTATATCTCTCTTTATCATTAGCCATTAGAAACTCTTCTTAAGGTTTTGGTACATTTTTACACTACTTGGGTGCACGGTATAAGTAATACTGTAAGCCTCAATCAATATCTTCTGTTTTAAATCAACATCTTCTAGCACACAAATTTGACCTTTATATTTCAAAATTACATCTTTAACCTTGAAATCCAAGGTTGTACCTTTAGTGACCTTTTAAATCTGGCTTTGAATCCATTTGTCAATTACCTGACAGTCTTTAATCTTATCATAAAAAGAGGATACCATTTGGAGCCTCGAAAAGCTTATGACTATTATCTAAATCTCATCTCTATAAATATCTCTCTGAATCTCCCTATAGATGGAAACTTTGGATAGAGCTACTCTCCTACTTAGTATATCTACAACCATATTAGCCTTTCCTGAATGGTATTTGATTTCACAATCATAATCCTTAACTAGCTCTAACCATCTTCTTTGTCTCATGTTAAGCTCTTTCTGAGTAAAGAAATATTTTAAGTTTCTCTGGTCTGAGTAAATATGATATCGAACATCATATAAGTCGTGTCTCTAGATTTTCAGAGCAAGTATGATCGCCGCCAAATCTAAATCTTGAATAAGGTACCATAACTCATTATCCCTTAATTACCTACAAGCATAAGCAATTACCCTACCTGATTACATTAAGACAACACCAATACCTTGGTGAGAAGCATCTGTGTAGATATCCAACTTTACATCATCCTCAAGCAATGTTAAAACTATGGTACTAGTCAATCTTCATTTCAATTCTTGGAATCGTGCCTCGCATTCATTTGTCCACTCAAATGGCACCTTCTTATGAGTCAACATAGTCAAGGATCTTACCACACTTGGGAATCCCTCTATAAACCTCTTATAATATCCTATTAGGCCTAAGAAACTCTTTACTTCCTTGAAGGTTTTAGGCCTTAGCTAACTTAACATAACTTCTACTTTACTTGGATCTATAAAAATTCTACCTATTAACACCACATGTCTAAGGAATGACACATTATCCAACCAAAATTTGCATTTAATGAATTTTGCATATAACTGTTTATCCTTCAATCTCTAAAGTACTAGTCTCAAGTACTCTTCATGTTCCTCTTTACTTTTTAAGTAGACTAAGATGTCATCAACAAATACCACTATAAACTTGTCTAAGCAATTTTGAAACACCCTATTTAACAAATCCATAAATACTGTTGAGGCATTAGTTAACCCAAAAGGCCTCACTACAAATTTATAGTGACCATATCGAGTCCAAAAAGTTATTTTAGGTATATTTTTGTCAGTTACCTATATTTGATGATATTCTAACCTTATGTCTATTTTAGAGAATATAACAACGTCTCTTAACTAGTTGAATAAATCATCGATTCTTGGTAGTGGGAATTTATTATTCATAACGACTTTATTTAACTCTTGATAGTCGATGAATAACCTCATTGACCTATCCTTCTTTCTCACAAATAAAATAAGAGCTTCCCAAGGTGAACAGATAGATCTAATAAAATTTTTATCAATTAACTCTTGTAACTGCTTCTTCAATTCTCAAATTTCAACTAAAGTCATTCGGTACGGGGCTTTAAAAATAGAAATCGTACTAGGGAGTGCTCAATACTAAATTCCAACTCCTTTTTAAGGGTAAGCCAAGTAAATCTTCTAGAAAGACATTAGGAAACTCCCTTACTATTAGGATTTCCTCGATACTTGGTCTTGTAACAGTTCTACATATCACATTAGCCAAATACCTTATGCAATCCTTACTCAACATTTTTCTTGCCTTAATACAGGAAATAATTATATTTTTTACCCTGTCCTTTCCAAAGATGAATTGATCAGGGTCTATCTGAAATTTGACTTTCTTTCATTTACAATTTATTTCAGTACTATACCTTCCCAGAAAATCTATGCCCAAGATAATATCAAAATTTGCTAACTCTAATATAATCGAATCTATATTCAATTTTCTACATATTATCACCCCCTTTTGATCTATCAATACCCGATCACTAAATACTAAACCCTCATCTGGCATCTCAATGCATATATTTTCACTAGCCTCATTAGAGGTTAATCTCAATCTCTTCATTACCTTTTGGAAGATGAAATTGTACATAACACCACTATCTACCAAGAAAACTAAGGGAGTGTCTAAAAGAAGTAACTTATTAGTTACCATATGCGAGTTAGTCTCAGCTTGCTATCACCAGACAACATATATCCTGGCTCGATTGTCATCGCTTGGTATACTCATATCACCCCTTAAGGTAACCACCTCTTCTTCGAGATGATCCACCTCTATTACTTTGATTGTTTCAGCCCTAACAACATTTGCATTGGCCTTAAAGGGTCATATTCTGCCTCTAGCTAGACTTGTACAACCTTTACTAGATCTAGCATTGACTTTGAGAAGACACTCTAAAATCTTGTGCCCTGGTTGACGACACCCAAAACATATACCTTATCTTGCCAAAAACTCTCCAACGTGCCTCTATCCATATCGAACACATATTGGCAGCTAAATAGTTAATCTCTATTTTTGAATTCCCTTGGTTGGCTTTCTCTGTTGTAATAGTCTCTTTCTTTGCTTCTCACCTTGCTCAACTAGTCTACTAGACATCCCCATATTTTATAAGCAAGATTTTGATCTCAATGCCTTTTATAAGGCATTGTTAAACCTCTAAAAGGGAATTAGCCCAATTATCACATCTCATGCTATTATTGGATGTAGCCCATGAATAAACTTTTACATTCTTCCTACCTCTATCCCTGCTAGGCTAGGCACAAAGCTTGCCATAGAATTGAATCGAGTGGCATATTCCTTTACAATGTTTGACCATTGAGTTAACTCAATAAATTTTTTAGCCTTTTGCACATATCATGTCTACACTCTGGTATTCTTCATCAAACAACTATCTAAACTCCTCTCATGTTAGTCTTTCCTCATCAAGGGAAGTTTTTACAACATTTCATCATACCTTTGCATCCTCATGCAACATATATACTGCATATCTGACTTTTTCTTGCTCTAACATTGTGAAAAGACCTGTAGCACTCTCTATAGCCTCAACCTATTCTTTAACCACAGTTAGATCTCTTAACCTATCGAATTTAGGTGGTTGATTGGCTTCTGGTAAATTGTAGATAAGGTGTAATTTTTTTCATCCACTAAGACCGATAACTTCGATATTGGAGCTCTGTACAACATATCTTATCTAATTTGGCAATCAAAAACCACATAAACATCATTTTATGTTATGTTTGTTGTGTATCTTCTCCAATTACCTCTCTAACAATACTTCTCAGATATTCTATTCGAATGGCCACTCGAGAGTATCTAGATCTTCTCCTACTACTCATACTTATAGGTCTAAGGGAAGCATTATTCTCTTCCTCTATAGACTTAGGGGTATGATTTATTTCATCTCTTTCATCTATAATTTCAAACAAATAAGAGTGTTAGAATACTCATTTATACTATATTTCAAATTATTAGACTTACATTGAGGGGTACTGCGAACAACAACTGTTAGGATCTATCAGTTTTATACTCATACATTTTTGCTCTTATACCAAAATTGTAAGACTCGCTATATATATATATAAATTTCTCTTTATATATATATTTAAAAAAACATTTCACACTTTTAAAGAAAACTTTTAATCACATACATAGCAAGGGTCTCACACCAAAAGTTTCTAAACATCAGACATAACTGTATATCATTATTCTAGGGTTATTGGAGTGCTAAAAATACATGGTAGGTATGAAGTACATGTACACTTATTATATATATTTATACATACATAGATGTTAGGAAACATGTACAATTAGAACTTTGTATGAGAACGAGTAACGAGCTTATGCTTAACAAACCAGGATCCCTCCCTTAATAACTGTCTCCCGCCCTACTCAATGCTTGATCTACTGACTTGGAAAGAAAATGAAACATAAAAAAGTGAGTGAGATAATCGCCCAGAAATTATTTCCTAACCTCTTCTAGGTTTTCTTTAAATAGTGTGGTACACTAATACTGAAATTACCAAACGTGTAGGTCTATTCAGACTACTTCATGAAATGCATGGTAAGGTATGCAATATACTAGAAGAGAAAAGTTGTCTTTAGAATAGTCCTTTCTATAAAGTTGGGTATTCTCTTATCCTAATGTCTCGTGTATTATTTAACATCTTGTTCATGTGAACTGTACCATACTGATGAGGTACCAATAAGCTAATAAGAATATATCATACTGACCCTTGGCCAGTAAGCTAAGATCGTAACCATACTAATGTTAGTATCAATAAGCTAAAATCTAAAGCCATACTGACTTACAGTTTGTAATCCAATTGTCAGATACCATGCTGACCTAAAGTCAACAAGTTAATTACCTGATACCATCGATGCGCCCAACCCCCCCTCCCCACGCATTCACTTTAGAATGATACCCCTATTTGGAGTATCTTATCTTTACTCAAACATACCCAAGATCCCTTGATCCCTTCTAACAAATAGTTTACTATAGCATGCAATGTCATGTAACTGTATATCCTACATAATAACAGAGTATTTTTACTATAACTTGGTGTATACTCATAAAGTAAGCTAAAAATAAATAAATTTGAAAACTAGAATATTGCGCATAGGCATACACCTAATCGTATGTATATCATGTCAACATGTATGATCATGTGTCTAGTTGTATGCCTAGTCATCCTAGCTTTGGTAATTCTTACCAAAAGTTGACATTTACTATATGATCATGTTTTATGTAACACATAGGTATGTGTGGAAGGTACACAGACGTGTCCTTTGGAACATGGTCGTGTATCCTGAATTTTTTAATGGCACATAGTTAGCCCAACACAGTCGTGATATGGCAAAATGAAACTACACAAGCATGTGCTCGTGAACACACAAGCATGTTTCTCACCCTAATTCTACAACATTTCATCTAAAACTCCAAAACCGTGCCAAACTTATTTGATACACTGCCAAACCCATCTAAACCATTTCCCACACCTTGTATAATATTTACATACAACTTCACTCCTTTCATACTATAGATTTTTATTACACAACATACATATAAATCCATAAACTAAGCATAGGAACATCCATGTATAAAGTCTTATATTTCAATCAACTGTACTCGCTACTCAACTTTCCTTTATCTATTTCATCATCCACATATATCAAGCTATCACAAGAATGATAAGATACAAATATATGAATAAAATACTTAAAGGAACCAAAGAAAAAAAGCCAAGAAACACTTACCTCCAACTATCCCAACTCTATCTCTCTCTCTAGTTTGATCTCTCTCTTTGGGTTGGTGTATCGTTGTTACTGATTTTAGTTCTCTTCTAAGGTGAAGTGGTCTGAAAAGACAAGAAAATTCTAGAAATTTTTTTTTCTATTGATACTCTATTGGAAAACAACATAAATAAATGCATGGTAGTGGAGTGGAACAAGTGCACACACGGTCATGATTCTCTTGGATGCACGGTCATGCTTCTTCTGGATACATAATTGTGTATTCTAGGAAATCTAGTTTCCCTATTTCTTACTTTATACATAAAAGGAAACTCTCCTAGAAGGGTTCATGCACGAGCTCTATAACTACTAAAGGGCTATTTTACCTCTAAAACTCATTCGATAGTCTTTCCTATTATAACATCCCATTTAACCCAATGTCTCAACTAAAAGGACAATTTTATCTTTTAGGTGTTACATTTATAACCTTAAGACATATGATCGTGTGCCCTAAGGCACTACCACTTTGGCTTTTATTGTGCATGTGCATACATGATTGTGACCAATATAACAACACAATCACACATTTATTGGGTGCATGATTGTGCATCATGCTTTGCTTCTATACCTCTACCTTTAAAACTTGTATATCTCAACCTAAACTCCATCAACACTTCAATCAAGCATATCTAGACACTCATACATAACTAATATACTGCTATACACATATTTTCCCTATCAAATAACATCAATTATCATAAAAGCATGCATTAAACTCTTAAACTATACATATGACCATATATGTATACTAAGCATATTTCTACACATATGCTTCATCAATTCTCTCATTTTCACCATTGAATCATGTTATTATACTATTAATTTATCAAGCATGCTTCATATCACAACTTGTCTTCAAATTGAGGAAATATATGCTAGGGAATACAAGGAAAGACGTAAGAAATTACTTACCTCAAACTGTTAATGGTCTCTATCTCTTTAGATTGATCTTTTTCTCTAGCTCAACTAGCTACTTCTGGTTGATCTCTCTCTAATATAAGGTTGGGGTTGGCTGAGAGGGAAGGAAAAAGAATAGGAAGTTTATCTAAAATTGGGCAAATAATCTACTTTATATATGGTGGTGAGATAACAAGGATGTATGATTGTGTGCCTTTAAGGCACATGATCATGCATCTAAAAAAATTCCAAATTTTTCCTCTTTCCCATATTGTGCATGATAAGTCTCGTAATGAGACCTATGCACAAGTCATATATAACCTTTAAATAACTTTCTTATCCTTTAATCCTCTCAACTCTCTTTCTTACTATATATTTCTCTTTTAACCTTGATTCACTACTTAAAAAAATTATTCTAACCTTAAAGTATTACAAGGTTAAGAATAAGTCTCTTAAATGTAGAACAAGTATAAGTTCAGTGAAAGAAAAGTAAGTGAGCAAGAGCAATGAAAAGTCGTTGGCTTTGAAGTGCAATAAGTTTCTAACCCTTCTCACAACAAAATGGCTTCCTTTTATACTTAAAATCTTGTAGAAAATGGAAAGACATTAGTGTTTTCAAATTATATTCATTGGGTAAGTGAAAAGAATGTTATTACAACAAATTTCTAGATGTTTAATCGTGTATATTGAGTACATAGTCATGTATTTTATACACACAGTTGTGTTATATACCTTTATGTATGTTTCTTGAAATTCTAAAAGCTCATATGAGACTCAAGCACTATTAGCACAAGAGACACACATAATGGTTATTTTGCTTGTACACAATTATGTGCCAAAGATGTAAGGTCATGCTTTGTGAATTACTTCCAATAAGACTTTGCACAATCAACTTTACACGACTAGGGTAGTTATGTGTCCATTCTTTACTAAGCATGATTGTGTGGTTTTTGCATACACAATCGTGCACCTTCTCAACCTTTCTTCTTATGAATCATGTGTTATACAATATTTTTACATGATCAGTCTGATAGTATGCCCTTGATTCTTCATATGCATGCTCATATGACAACTTTAAGCATGATCATGCATTGACTAAAGTATCTTGACTATCTCACATAATGAGGTTGCACGTCCTTAAAAGTTATGTATACTTACAAGGCATATTGCATGATCGTGTGTCAATTGTAACCATGATCCTGTGTTTGACCGTTACCTTTTACTTAGCACGATGAGGTTACATGACTAAAAGACTCGTGTTTTCTCACAATTGATGTTCCACAATCATATGTCTTACTTGGACACGATAGTGCATTTGACTTTTTTCTCCTTTGACTCAACATGACGAGGTTGAACAATTGAAATAGTCATGTTATACCTGAAATGTGTAATATGGTCATGCTATACTCCAACACAACTATGTTATACCAAAAATTTTTCTCAAAAAAACGCAGGCCCTAGCACAATCATGGACATGATCATGTGTTTTTTATGCATAAGTTAGAATATAATTGCACACAGTCATGCTCAAAGAGTACACGAACCTAAAACCTACAAAAATAAATCTTTTTCCCTGTTTGTCATGAACTAAGTCATGCTAGGGGTAATTAGTCTTTTAAACATATGTTTATCATCATTAAAACACCAAGAATTCAACAATGTTTTTATAAAAAAAAATACCAACTTTAGTAGTAAAAGAAGATAACGCAAACTTTTTTAGCAACAAAATACTGATTTCTTTATAGTAAAATGACAATTTTTTAATTATAATAGAAGTTTTTGGCCTTATAGATTGAAGAGTAACTCAAATTTTGTTCACTATATTTCAACATTAAAGTTTAGGTTAGTTTTTACACAAATTATTTTTTTTTAATTAAAATATTTATTCAATATTTATGGTTTTAATTTATATTATATCAATGAAACTAATTTTCTTTAATCACTCAAATGAGAACATTATAATATTTAATATTTCTTTATTTGCTTATACTATATAATATTATAGGTAAATTGATAAGCAATTGAATTTTAGTATTGTATTTGTTGAAATTAGTTATTTAATATAAATATCATTATTATCTCCACTCTCCAACTAAAAACTATTTTATAAATATGAGTTTTAGTTAGTTAAATAGTGTTGAACCCTTAGTGTTTTGATGATTCCAAAAATATGTTAAAATTTATGAAATGACCAAATTACCCCTAGCTTGAACTTGGTTCATGATCGAAATCGGGCCAAAAAGCTGTTTTGCAGGAACACGTATGCATACTGAGCAATTGAAGACACACACGGCCGTGTATTGAGCATTTGAAGTCATACATGCCCGTGTATTGAGTTGCACACGCCCGTGTTGAGCACAAGAGAAGACACAAGCAGCACATGCCCGTGTTTAAAGGCCACACACGCCCGTGCATGGAAATATTGAAGACACACACTCGTGTGTAGAATGACACACACCCGTGTGTAGAATGACACACAGCCGTGTGTCAAGGAAAAAGCACACACACGACCGTGTGCTGGAAGGACACAGTCGTGTGTCAAAGAAGGATGAAACACACGACCGTGTAGCCCAAAACACACGCTCGTGTGCAAGGCCAAAATGCACCCTTATGCTTCCCGTGCGCTGATCGTGCGTGTACCCATGCAAGCTTCTGCAATCTAAAAGCATATGAAGAAAAATAACACACGCCCGTGTGTTGCAAATACGCACGCCCGTGCTAGCACAAAAATGACAGTTGAAAATGCAGAAAAAGGGAAGCACAACCGTGCAAGAAAAGTGACACGTCTGTGCAGTTTTCCAAAAACTCTCCAACGGCTCTCAAATTAGCAAGTAACGGCTATATTCTTCCAAATCCTATAAATTGGAGCTGATTTGAAGATGCAAGGGGTTAGAGAATCAAGCCTAAGACTTCTAATCTTTCATTCTCTAATTCTTCTCCAAACCTCTCTCTCAAAATCATATTTTTATACCCTTAGAGAAAAACTTTGTGAGCAAATTGTAAATCAGCCTTGTAAGGCAAATTGTTGTAAGAATTCCACAAACCCTTGGGCGTAATCCCGTGAAACTAGTGTGGAGCGTAATCCCTGTTAAAACTAAGTTAAGGGCGCAATCCCTTGTATCAAAACTAGTGTGAAGGGCGAAATTCTCTTGTTGAAAAAAACTATTGTAACTTTGGGTTAAAATTAGTGGAAGAAAAATCTTCAAGCGAGGTTGCTTAGAGTAGTGGACGTAAGAGGCATGGAGAAGCTCCGAACCACTATAAATCGGCTGAGCATTTCTTTCCCGTACTCTCTTTATTTATATTTGCTTAGTCATTTAATTGTGCTTAATTGTGTTTATATTTGCATGTTTGTATTGGTTGAATAGAAAATGAATTAAAACTTGATAAAATTTTTAGATAACCTATTCACCCCCGCTCTAGGTTATTTGTCATATTGCATTTGGGGTTTTACAAATAGAATGGGAGAGAGAATATTATAATTTACAACTTGTAGGGTTGTCTTAGATAAATTTTAGGTTTATTCATTATTATAAACATTATTATTGTCTTCATTCTTCAACTAAAATTTATTTTATGGGCATGAATTTTATTCGTTATCAAGATATTTAAACCTAGTTGAAAATTTATATATTTTAATATAAATGAGAAAAAAAAAAAGTTTTCAAACCTACAAATAAAATTTTCATATTATCCATCTTATTAAGTTTCTAATCAACTTGTTAATTGGACTATATGACATAAATTTTTGTAATCATCACTGATTGTATATTTTGTTGCCACTAATAATGTTTGAATTTTTTGCAAGGTTTTTGATGTTATAATATTTAATAATTTTTTTAATCTTCGTGTCCCAAATATTAAAACAAATTTGGGATCTTATTTTAAGAATTTGAGAGTAATTCTCAAATGCTTTCTTGAATTTTTATTTTTTATTTTTTTATTTTTAATTTTTGTGAACAAGGATTTTTTGCAGGCTTATTAAGATCAAAATGTTTGATTAGGGTCTCTAAGGAGGCCTAATAATATTTAAAAAAAAAAAAACATTTCAATCATAATAAGCTTTACCTGTCATACTATAACCCACTAGATAATGCCCTATTGAAGCATTCAAAAGGAAAGCAATGCTTATAGTGCATGTTATTGACTACAACATGATCATATCTAATGAGATGCCAAAGCCTTTAAGAAATGTAATCTTAGAATAATGTGTGACAAAGCTTAATGAAAGGGTTGTCTTAGAATGAGAAAGAACATTAAAGTATAAAGAACTGTGGTCTTAGAATAATGTGCGACAAAGCTTAACATTAAAGTATTAAAAAATGTTAAAGGCTGCATTTGAGTCGAATCACCTCAAAATTGAGTTTAGAATTAGTTTGAACGAGTCTGAAATGAATTTGACTTAAGTGAATTTAAGTCTAACATTCACAAACTTTGCTTTGTAAACTCAAGCTCAGCTCACAAAGCACATCAATCAAATTCAAATTGACTAAAACAATAACATTTCATGCGTTCTATAAATTCTTAAATTTAAATCATCTCAAATAAGTTAACCTCAAACTTAACTCATATAAAGTTAAATTGAATTTGAATTGATCTAAATTCGAATTTGAATTAACTTGAATCTAACCCTAATTAATCTAATATTGGAAGCCTTAAAAATTGGTCTCACATTCATAAAAAAGCAAAAAATGTTCAAGTCCAAAAAACAGTGGTCTTATGTGGCTAAGGATTGTTAAAGCCTTAGGAAAGACTAGTCTTACATTGACATAAATGCCAAAGTCTTAAGAATGGGTAATCATGTTGGCAAAAAAAAAGAAGTACGGCATTAAGAATGGTGGGAGAGGGTTTTGTTGGCCTAAAAAACTTATGGCACTCTGATGAGTCATCGACTCTTTCTCAAACAATCAACAGTTAGATGGAAATGGTGGCTTTGAGCAAGTTACACGACACGACTGGTAGGCTTTCTTAGCTGCCCATGCGGCGGGTCTTTTTCTTTCACGCATTCGTTGCTTTAGAACCAAGTATTATTTCGTGCACGTTAACTTGCTTTATCACTCCTATTCACACAAAGCTCTCAAATTGCATGCCTTAATCATACCAAATCCTCCCATTTCTTATAAATTGGTTACATGCGTGCAACTCAAACCGATCCCACACTGATCAAAGATAAATTCAATGTTTTCATGTGCAAGAATCCCCTTTCCACACACAACACCTAGCACTAGTACATGAAGCTAATGCAACTGCTAGATCTCACAAGTCTTATATCTAGTCACGAAAAGAGAAAAATTGAGAGAAAAATGAGAATAGGCATAATTATTTACATCATTAAGATAATATACATTTATAATAAATATTAATTTGATTATCAATAATGATGTATCACTGTAATTTGATATTTTTGAATTAAAGATAAAATAACAATCAATTGTATAATAATGACTCATCATTTATACCCAAATTAGTACATATTATAAATGGATACAAAAGCCTATTTTCCTTATAGTATTCTCTTCTAAACTGTATGTATGAGAGAAAGATCCTGCGTTAATGGTGAATTTCATTGGGCAAAGTTGGTGGAGTCTTCCTAAACACGTGCTTTCTGCATCTTTCAAAAATGCTATCGTATATCAGATCGAATTGAACACCTGCTCTTTCCCTATTCACTATAAACAATATGTGATCAGCCTCAACAATCTTGTAGTACCTGCATTCAGTAATACAAGTCTCATAAGCTAATATCACAATACTTCCTCAATGCTAAACCCCACAAGCAAAAAGAATTTTGAAATTCTTACAAATTTGAGAGTTCAAATTATATATAAATAAATGTGTATGCATATACTTTTGACTACTGGCTCAAATGATACTGATCCTGATTATAACCGACAACTTACTGGAAAATGTATATTCAAATGTGAATTTTTTTTTTTATCAAAATTCCTGCAATTTGTGCATTAAGCAAAGGCTAACTAACCAGATGCCTGGCTGCAAAGGGTGACAGTCTTTATCATTTACGACAAATTGACTGGGGTGTTCAACCGGGAGACGAGGATGAGTCATTGATACGGTGTTCAGTGCTCCGTCATTGTCCCACCAGTCCTCATCCCTGCACATAAATCACGGTTCAATTTATTTTAATTAACTAATATCCAGAATTTGAAAAGGCGTTATGCACTTAAAAGGAAACGGTCAAACATTTGAATATCTAGAGACTTCTATAAGAATCATCTTGGAAAAAAGTTGTAAAAGATTTCAAAGAGTTGAATTTAGTGCTAATATCACTTCAGAACATTAAAATTATTCAAACATAAAAACACAGTCTAGTCAAAATTCACAAGTTTAAACATTTTTGTTAAATATTTATCTTTATTTAGATGGCATTGAATGTTGTTTAAGAGCATACCTGTAGCCCTTGTAAGGAGGCCCAACATCTGGAGGATGACGCCACTGACTCATCTGCAACACTCTGATAAAGAGTAATGGATGGATTCCGAGTATGCTAGAAGGCACTGTGACACCCAGAATCTTTCTTGTACGCTTGGTTGCGTAACTGAAATAGTATGTGTTGGGAAACGTATGTAGATTAGAGTTGAGCTGCAATGAACCTTGAATTGTAAGATCAGGGAGAATCCAATCTCCTGAAGCAAATGGACCTGCATTTCCCATGATGCAATCAACAAGACCCCGAATACCCATTTTCTTCCATGTCATATTATAATGATCAAACCCAAAATTGTAATATGCCTTAAGCCAGGGAATATCAAGCCAATCATAAATTATAACTCCTATGCGGCACAGCTGAAGCAGACATATAGGTTTCAAGGTTCTCCCATCTTCTGGTCTGTAAAGAATAAAACCACACCACAGCGGCATTAGGAATATTAGACATTAATGCCGTGGTGAATGATTTAAAATAAATACTGTTCAATAATATCTTCAACCATGATCTTCAGAAGTTACCAAAACTCATGAATGAGTAAAGATCGTTGACATATAACCTTATACCTATTTACAATTTAAGTGTGATCCTGAAGCAAAATTTTTTCATTCAGTAATTTACCATCATTGTACTTCATTCACAAGTTGCAGGTGTCAGTCAAATTTATTATCCTGCATTCTTAACTCAGGGAATTCACTGTAATATTAGAAAGAGTTTGAAAGGAACTCACTGCATCCCATCAAAGTAGGTCCTTGTCGTCCCACTAAATGCGCCAGATAAGGATGTTATGCTCACTACCCAATTCTCTGAAGTATTTCCGTACCCTTTGAATGCCTAAAAAAAGGTTATGAACGCATAAGTTAATAAATCAACCATAAGCGCTAAAAAAAAAAAAACAGAGAAAAACCATTATTTAATATTGTATTATAACATGAACACATTGAAACAACCTTGTCAGCAAGCATTTGCTGCAAAACACGAACAACCTGGGCACCCGCTGAGTGCCCAACAAAATGAATAGGATGATCCTCATCCCATTCAGGATATTGACCTGCACTCCCGTTACAACAAAATCAGGGGTGACAGAGTAAAAGGAAAGCATAAATTTGTCCAAACAAGCTGGACCATTTAAAAAATAAAATATTAATAAACAGAGAGGGAGAATTTGTTACCTTGCTCGTAAATCCGTCCAAACTGCGAGTGGCCACAAGCCTCACTATGTTCTGCACCATAATCAACTTGCCCACCTTTTAAATAATAGAACAACTCGCGAGCCCTGGAGAAGAAAAAAAAAAGCGCTTTAGAGAAAAGGGGAACTTGCATAAACAGACACAAAACCATAATATCAATAATAAATGAATCCGAAACGACAAACCTATCGTATATGCTAGTTAAAGACCCCAGATCAGGCACAAGAACTCTTTCATCCTTTTTCTCCGCCCCAGCAAAGTAAGATAAACTACCCAATCTCTATAATCAGAAACTAACACGCAGAGTTAAGGGATGAAATGAGATGGATTTGCAGGGCATGTAGCATGTTTGCAAAAATGAATAATAGAAAATAATAACTAACATACCCCTTTGCCAAATCCAAAGATTCCATGGACTAAAACAATAGGAGGCAGAGTATTAGGATCAATTGTTGTGGTTGAGTCTTTTGTCTCTTGTTGTTTGAGGTCAAGAACATTCACTTTAGACTTGAAAAAACATTCATTCAAAACCTGGGAAAGATCACCAGCCACGGCTGAGCTAAAAATATAAAACCCATATAGCAAATGCACCATAGAACTCACAAACAACTCCGTTAATTGCAAAGCAGACATCCACCATCTTATCATCTTCTTAAAATCAACCAGAGAAGATAAAAAAAGAATCTAAATACGATCACTATTTAGAAAAAGAAGAGCCTTCCTTGAACCTAAAAATGCAAACAAAGAAGGCTCTTATATGAGCAAACTCAGGCTTAAAATCTTCTCGTAAGAACCCTCCTATAACACTTCCCCTAGAAGAGAAAATTAAAAAGGATTTGTGGTTTAAACTCCCCTTCTTTTTTTTCTTTTTTCGCTTTTTTGCTTTTCTCTGTTTGTCGTGTGCTGGGTTCCTTGAAACTTTGAAAACGGTTTCCCACAAGATTAAAATTTCCGCTTCCTTGAAAAGGCCAAAGTAATTTTCGCACCCATAGTTTGACGCTGAGACTAGTTCCACCCTTCAACTTTTAAAAGCCCAGATTCCCACCCTTGGACCAAATTTAATAATAACTATAATAGTACAGTATTAATCCAGAGGTATTTTTATATTTTTAATATTCAAATTTTATAAAATAATAAAATAAATTTTATATAAATATAAAATTTAAAAAAATTTAAATAAAATAAACTAACCAACTTCGTCAATGCTAGTGGCGGTGGCTGTTGATAACGGAACCAGGTCACCGTCTCTGACCACCTAGTTCTAGGACAGGTCAGATCTGGTAACTTTCGTCAGATCTGGCCACCCATTAGGGTCGGTATTGATCCCAACGACTATTTTCGACCATTTTTTTCGACGAAAGAGGTCAAATTTAGCCTCCTCCTCCAAAACTGGAAATGACTAGATCTGGCCTCCTTTAGAACTAGGTGGTCAGAGATGGCCACCTAGTGCAATTATCAACGGTCACAATCACCGGTACCGACGACGGTGGCTACTTTATTTTTTTTAATTTTAAATTTTTTAATATATTTTTTAATTTTTTTAAAATTTTTTATATTTAAAAATTATTTTATAATTTTATTATAAATTTTTATTTATTAAAGGATATTTTTGTTATTTCATTTAAAAAATTATAAAATAGGTTTAAATTTTGATCTAAGATAAAAATCTGAACTTTTAAGAGTTAGAGGGTAGGACCGTTGCCACCTCAAACTATGGGTGGGACTAAGTCCTTTGGCCCCTTGAAAAATCACGCAACACAACAGGCACAAGGGTTACGGTTTATTATTCCGTTCCAACATAAAGTTTGGCAGGAAATTGATGACATCTGTCCTTGCGTCTACCGCTTCCAGAATTTGTAAAATCTGTCAAGGGACCCACTAAATATAGTTAAGGTCGACCCAAGGTTTTGTTTAATGATTAATATTAACAAAAGTTTTAAAAATTAGATACTCATCCTTTTACTAAAATACTTTTTATAAAATTTAATAATATTAATATTAAAAATAAAATTTAATATAAATAATATTAAATATAAATTTAAGATAATATAATAGTAAAATAATAATAAAAAATATTAAAAATAAAAAAAGTAACCATCACTACCGTTAACATCGTTAATAGTAGTGGTCATTTTTAGCCTCATTAAGTAATTGTAAACGGTTACTTGATTCTATTGACGATTGGATTTGATCATCACGATGGTGAAGGCTAAAGAAGGCAACTAAATCTGACCATTTCCGCTATCGAAGAAGGTCGAAAACAGTTAAAATGTTTGATTCTGCTTGTTCTAATGGCAAAGATTGTCATATCTAACCATCTCTGTCAAATTATTGGTGGCTAAATTTAATCGTCTTTGTCATCACGATGGCTAGATTCAATCACTAATAGAACTTTATGACCCTTTTTTACTATCTAATGAGGTTAAAAGCAGTCACTACTGTTTTTTTATATTTTATATTTTTAAAATTTTATTAATTTATTATAATTTTATTATAATTATAATATTATTTTATTTTAAAGTTATATTTTAAAATTTTTATAAGTTTATTTTTATTTTTATTTAAAAAGACAAAATTATTCTTCTAATTTTAGTTAATAAGTGGGTATTACTTTTTGAAACTTTTGGGGATGATAATTCATTAAACAAAACATTGGGTGGCAATATGTCATTCAGCCTTAATAAAATGTAACTGATGTCTCTAGGCGTTTCTGAAGGGTGTAGGGTGTGCTGGAGACGAGCTGGAAGGCTGGGAATCAGGCGATTCTTATCCATTCACTTTGTCCTTCCTGTCGTTTTAATTTTGAAAGCCCAACCCCTAACAAATATATTTAATATTTTTGGCCTTCTTGGGAATGTGGTCAATTTGTGGCACATGCGCCTACGTCCAAATTTGAGTGCTTTGTTTGTTTAACGTCTCTCGACCCACCTTTCTATTTAAATACCTTGATTATCACGTGTTTAAATGCTTCTTCAGCTGACGTGTCTTTTTCCCTTGTACATAAGTTCTATGAAAAAAAAAAAAATGTATAATTAAAATTTGACTGGAGCATGGTTCATAGATCTGCCACTAAAATAACGTTGAGAATTAGAAAGAGGAAAGTATGTTTGACCGTTGCATTATATCACCTTTATTGAAAGAAAGAAACGCCGAGTCAACACGCGCTTCTGCCCCCATTGGGCTTCATCTATCATGTGTTCCTCCAATTTTGCCCTATATTTTCTGTTACAAGTTTATATACATTTTAAATTATCTAATTTAATTGTTTAAAAATATAATTTAGTTTAATTTGATTTATGAAATGACTTGATTTATTTCTAAATTTTTTTGAATTATTATTTTAATCTAACTGATGATTTGAGTAGTTTTCAAACAAAATTAAATCATAAATCATTTTTTTTTAATATATGTATGGATGTGTTTGACTAAAAATTTTCAATAACCAATTAATTTTCTTATTTTTCATATTGATTTATTTTTTTGAACATTTATTATATAAGCAATTCATATTCATTTTATATATTTATTTTAATTAATGAATTAGTCCAACTTATATAATTAATGACAATCATTTCTGAAAAATTGTTTTATAATTTTAATTTAATTCCATTCAATTCTCAATCTGAGTATCCAAAGGTAAATAAAATAAATAACCTAATTAAATATTATTAAAACATAATAACTATATCATATTAAGATTTAGCCAAAATGACCACCTAAAATATTGCCTCCAAAATGCCTAAGTATAAATTCAAAACATAAAACTCAAAAGCAGAAGGAAACCCGCATAAAAATGAATGTAACTACATGATTTGACCCAACTCAACAAGATCCAAACCTGATCACAACCCAAAAATTTCTCTAATGATTATTGATTGATTCTAGCAATGAAAATGAAAAATGAGGTTGTCAAATTGATCCTCGCACAATTATCTTTAATTTGGCATATATTTTGATATGATTTATAGTGCATTTTAGTTAAAAAAAAAAAAAAACAAAGAAACCGAACGATTTTTGGCCAAGAAATATGAATTTGTGGTAAAAAATCCAATGAGTTTTGACCATGTTTTTGTAACAAATCATATGAATGTGGTGATATAGTTTATATTGTTGCCAGAAAAAGCATCATGTGCTATCGTTTGAGTTTTGGTGTTGAAATAAGCTATTTAAGGCTTGTTTTCGTTGAAAATACATTTTAGGATGTCCATTTGACAAATTGTGTTTGACTTTGGTAAAGGAAATGTCGTGGTCATGCATTACACAATTAGCTCATATGTCATACAAATCCTTTGCATGTCACACGAATGGGTCGCACGATGCATGAAAGACATATTGGTTACTTCCAATGCTGAAATCACTTGTTTTAGGTTTTTTTTTTTTTTTTTGGGGGATCATAAATGAATTCTAGAACACACATTAGGCGATATGATTAGATTTTGGTGACAAAAATACTCAGGTCACGTAATGCATGAATCAAGTCATGTGATGCATGAACTAGTCATGTTGTGAGATGTTGCTACTTTTTAAACTTTTGGGGTTTGTATGTGATCCTTTTTAAAATTGTTGAGTTATGTGTCACATGATGGGGGGATTGGGTTATTTTTCTAAAATTTTAGGGTATTATGATATTGTAACAAACTATAAGGGTTTGTTAATAAGTTGTTGAATTAATAATTTACATATTAAGGGTTGTATTAATATTTTACATGTTAGCAGTTAACAATTGCACAATGAGGTTGCACATTTTTAGAGGTCGTATCTCTTCACAAAGGATAACACACGATCATGTCTAAATTATAAGCACGATCATGTGTTTGTTCTTTAACCTTCTTTCTTAGCTTGACGAGGTTGTATAATTGAATTATAGTCATATTGGATCTGAGAGATGCATGCATGGTCGTGCTCTTTACAATAAATCAGTTGAAGTTGTTTGCCTTAACATGTGTTGAACACCTATGTTGATAATAAATTTAGTGGTGTCTTGGTGTACTCAATCATTGAGGGATTGCATCATTCAATTGAGCTCTAAGAAAAATTGAACAAGATGTCTATCTCAATGATGAAATATAGTATTATAGGGTTTCTAATAGCATTTCAGGTGAATTTTTAGTCTTCCAAATTGTCAAATAATAAATTATTACCATATATGAGACTATTTCCATATTTTCATTGCAATTTTGGAATTATAAAACATTAGAGACACTAGAGCCATAGATTAATCATATTTCCCTAATGGTTCATTTATACATGTTGAGGTGAAAAACTATAAACTTGCTTAGGATGCTCTCAATAGAATTTTTTATAAAGACCCGACAAGAGAATATGTGTTTGAAATTATTTCAGTTAGCAGTATATGGAATAATCAATTTTATGTAAATAATGTTAACAATAAATAGGAGAGTGTCTACGCAATGATGGAATCAACACTAGTGGAAAATGTCAAATACTAGAACATAGGTCTTCTTCTATATTTGGGTAAAGTGAATATAAAATAGCTAACATTCTCCTCTAGTACCCACGTAGATAACAAACCATCAACTTCAGTTGTTGACATTGAGAATATACAAACTCTAAAAAAAATGACCCTATTTTGCCTAAAGTGGTAGAAACCCCCTGTCCTAACACTTACAAGCAGTTGACCACCGATAGCCCTATTTTAGAGGCATTTTTCATCAATGCCCCATTCACCAAACCCTTTGTTCAAGATCACTTGATGGATAAATGGGATAGCATTATGCTTGATTGATTAGATCGATTCATAAAGTAGATGTAGTCGTAGTTGGATAAGATGCAAACATAAATAGATGATATATAGTGATATCTAATTTAGATCGATGATCAAGTTAATGTGATTGAACTTGTTATAATCTGGCCAAATTATTTCGATGGAACTAAAGATACTATCTCTTTTTAATAATGTCAATACATGATTTTTAAAATGCATATTGTTCATCATGTTATAGGAAGTGACAGTTGATAAAGGTTTTAGTGATAAAGGGCCCAGTTTTGTACCTAATGATGTTATGAGATTGGTGCATGCTTTAAAGTTGGAAAAACTATTTTTCATGAAATTAGATTTTTATGAGAACTTAGTTTGCGAATTTGATAGTTTTCTTTCATTAAAAATGGATGTTAGAGGGATCATTTTAAAGCATACAATAATGTTTAGATTAGGCAATTAGGATTGAACTATAAGTCACAAGTAATTGGTTAGGTAGTTAGGATATGATTATAATAAATCTTAGATAATCAAGGCAATTAGGGTTCGCAAGTTACTTGGAGCTCATTGGAAGGAGCCAGATTTTAAAAAGCGCAAAAGATAAAGGCTTTATCATTGAACAATACAATAATAAGGATTTTTCACAAGATGATCATGTATATGCTGAATACCGGTACTAACACCAATAAAAACATTAGTGTTTTGGACTTGACTTTGATGGGAATGGCAAAGGAGAAGATTTTGATAAATATTGCTCGTTGGCTCATTCATTAGGAACACAACATTCAATTGAACTCTAACAAAGAGAAGGTTCTTGATAAGTGTCAATTGCATGTATAATTTCGTGGTCAATTTATAGAGTTTTAAGGGTGATTTGACCATTTTACCCTTATTATGTGCATATTTCAGAATCACGGGTTTTCATGTTTGGTTTTATAAAAAATGTTGATTTTGATTTGATTTCAATGGAAATCAAGCCAAAAGACACTTATGAAGGACTAAACGGAGGTTCGACTTTAGTCTAAAGAAGAATGAGCAGTTAGAGCAAAAACTGGAAAGGAGAGTATTGTGCACCACAGCAGAAAACAAGGATTTTCAATATGTTTGAGTTCTTTAATGACAAAGTCTTCCCCACTGAAGTTGTAGTGGACATCTCAAGCTTTTCAAAAAGCTATTATGGGGAAAAATCTGAGTTCGTTTGGGCCCTCAACCGTTGCTGCAAAGTCAGGTCTTCTTGGTGAAATTTTGTGTCTGACCACTGAGCACTAAAATGGTCATAACTTGAGATTCCGAAGTTCAAATGAGGTGATTCAAATTTCAAATGAAACTAGACATCCAGGGCTACAACTTTGGTGAAGACCAAAATTTTGGATTCCAGAAGCTACAGGACACGGCATCATGCCGCAGCATAGGGAAGTGCAGGAGGTGCATAAAAATTCCAGAATCAGCATGCCGCAGCATAAGGTCCAGAATCTCCAGGCCGCAGCATGATGCCGCGGCATGGACACTGTTCAATAGAATTTCAATTTGACTGAAATTCTTCCCTAACCCTAAGCATATATAATACTTTGTAATTTTAGAAATTAGGAAGGTCGTCCTAAGAGAGTTTTTGAGAGATTCTTCACACACTTTTCAGATATTCAATATTTTATTTTGGGGATTCAATCAAAAGCTTTTCGGATTGCAATTGTGAGAATATTTCTTCATCAACTTCAATAAGAGATTCAACACTTCATCTGGTTTTGTTTTTATTTCTCCATTATACTTATGATTTGTTTGAATCTCATTACTTATTTGTGTTTAATGATGAACTAAATAATTTTTGCTAAGATTAGGGCTAGCTAATTCATGAATCTATAGGGTTTTTCGATTATAATTTACGAACATATTATTTCATGAGAGTTTGCATTCTGAACTTAATGCCTATTAAAAACTTGGCCAATTTTAATAGGATTTTTGTTGTATGATTAAGACCGAGAGGTGATATTACATAAAAGCAACGAGAATATGAACCGTGGATTAATTAAATATAGAGATATATTTGATAATACATACAATAGTCATAGGCACAATAGGCTTGTGCTGAAAGCTAGTGGATTCTATAAAACTTAATGCATTTTCATCTAATTTAACCTAGATAGAGATATTTAGGTTATTAGATTGTTAAATAAGATTGATATTGCTTGAGAAAGAATGTTGATCAATTTAGGAAATTCCGTTGTCACATGAATAACATAAGATATATACGCATACGAAAAACCTACATTGTAGTGAATTAGTGAACCTGAAATCTTAGCATCATCTCATATATTGTTATTCGATTTACCTAGGTGTGCTTTGTAATTGCTTGATTTTATTTTTTTTATTTATTTTAGACTCGAATTCGATAGTTTAGATAAAATTAAGAGTGGTGTCGTCTTGGTACTTGCTTACGCGATCTCATGGATACGACACCCTGAATACTTCTCGTATTACTTTGAACTAGTACACTTGCTAGGAAGTTAGGGTTTAAACTTTTAATGCATCAGTTCTGATCGACTTCAGTTATGTTTATCACCTCTTAGTACTTAAGTTGGAAATCTCATTAAAAGATTATGAGGCATATTAGATTTTTTCAAGGATATTTTACTTGTTGAATATTGAGGTGGTGTTTTGAATAAGGGTTATAGAAAAGAATGATACAAGTGGTTAGAGATTGTTTGTTAGTGTTGATGAAAATGAACCCTTAGTTGGTCCTTCAATTATACCTTCAATAGCTACCGGTGAAACCAATGCTCGACATGGCAAGTGACCATGATATAAGGTTGGTCTTGAGGCTCAATTTGATTTTGAGTTGCAATGGATATTTGAATTCCTTCAGTCATTCAAAAAAGATTTTGACATGTTTAAAGGCTAAGTTACCAGTCAACTCGATCACCTTCAGAGCCAAGTTAATAGGCTATGAAGTGAAGTTTAACAATTACACATTTCTATGCCTTATGAAGCTTTTTCACCCACTGACAACATGCTTCTAACAAGCCATTGACCTAGCCAATGCCTTGTCTCTCATTACTTTGCAAATTAATCACTGTGTCTTATGCACTTTTATCATATTAATTTTTAAGAATATCAAATTTGGTTTATATTGATTTCTAGTTATTTTCATATTGGTTGTTGACACTCTACAATGGTTGCAATGCTTTATATTAAGTTACTACATTGCTTTAATTTGTTGAGTATGGTTGGTGACTTGGTTTATTGGGTGATACTTTGGTTGGCATATTGGTTGATGGTGATATTAGTTGTCTTTAATGTAGATATTGAAGATTTGGTTGATGTTAAATAGATGATTTTAGGAGTGTTTTTTTTCCTTGTTTGAAAATGGGAATTCCACTAAAAATAGAGGGAACTTTATCAATTTTTTTTTTATTATGTTAAAAAAGGGAGAAAGGTATATTGCAATAAAATTCTTGTAGGACCCGCCGCCCCGAGTACCCCTGCTGCTGAACGATAAAATTCTTTCATTAAATAAACTGGAAATTGGGTACCCGAGACGGGAATCCTACGGAAAAGAAAACCCTACTACTGCTACTGTACAATCTGTGTACAAGCGGAAGCTGAAAAATAAACTGAAATAAATATACAATGAGCCCAAACTGGCTATTCATAGATATACAACTATTCATACACTGTTCTGAAAATATACATCAAATACATGACCTCACAGGTCCAAACTGAAAATACAACTGATCTCTAGTGTGTGGGATCCCCTCTCGCAAGCTTCGGTCCACCCGCTCCTCGCCAGCAGCAACCACAACCTGAAAAGGGAGGAAGAAGGAAGGGAGTGAGTGATAAAGATCACCCAGTAAGCATTCCTTACTTCCCCCGCCCAAACAAGCGACAAGCACACACAAGACTAACACTGAAACTTGGCCTCGGCCCTATCCATACATCTAGTCGCTTGCTGGCGCTACAACTGATTATCTGGATTGCTGTTATCTGATTACTGATTACCTGCTTATCTGATTAGTCATGTCAACATGTATATGTAATGACATGCTAAGCTGGAAACTGAAAATGACTGATGATGCATGCATCTGAATCTATAACTGTACCCGAAGGTACCTGCTGCTGATCAGGCTGATGAACACAGGGATTCGGCATCCTGGCCAAGTGGGCTGAACATTCTAGCTACTGGCTAGAATCTGCTAAAACTGATCTGCTATGCTGCTGCTGAGCAGACTGACTGGTGTCAGAATGCTGGGTCCCACAGACGCCCCCTCGAGTTCACCACAAACTGCAACCCATACATTGGGTTCTAACTGCTGAAATCTACTGAATTCGGATCCCTGGATCCTCATTCAGGCTATATGTTGTGTCATGCTATGCATATGCTGCATTCATATCTGATTTCTGGATTATCTGAAGTCATTTAGCCTTTGGATGGATTACCAAACCTTTTATACATCAATTTCTGGCTTTTCAGGGAAAAATTCACTAGACGCACGGGCGTGTGGGCCAAGCACACGGTCGTGCAGGAGAGACACACGGCCGTGCCAAGCAAAGCACACGGGCGTGTGCCCAGACACACAGGATCGTGCCCCGGTCGTGTGTCTGGCCGTGCTCTCCTCTGGAATTGCTGCGCAATTCAACTAAAAAGCAGGCACACGGCCGTGTCCCTCAGGACACACGGTCGTGCCCCCGGCAAACCTGGCCGTGTGCACTTCGTGCACACGGGCGTGCTCTTGCAGAAACCAGGGCACACGGGAGTGTGTCCAGCTCTGCAACACGAGCACCCACCTGGAACAAGCAGAAGGCCATCCAAAACACATCCATTTCTCATCCAAACTGAAATTAAACATAATCACACATCCAAGGCACTTCAATAAACCCATACACATCATCAATTTCATCATTCATCTATTCCTGCTGATTCCACCATGCAAATCAACTAATTCTCTCACTAACACACACACATGGAAAATCATCACATAATCAGCATATAATCATCATCTCAACATCATATATCAACATACAAACATAACACAGCAAACTGGAAACGGAAACACCGTTTCTAGCATCATCAAACAAGTTGGGAAACTGAAGGAGAGAGTAAGAAACACTTACCTCTCGCCATGGCTGCTGGGAACTCTAACTCAAGCTGATCTCTGGTCTCTCTAGCTGAACTAGGAGCTGCTGGAAGCTGGAAATCTGATCTAGGGCTGGGAGCTGCTGAGAACAAGAGAAACTGAGCTGAAAATGGGAGGCTGCTGGGTGAGAAACTAATAAATCTCCCGTCTCTCTCTCCTGCTACCCACCTGCACGGGCGTGTAGGGCACTGTGCACGGGAGTGCACCAGGGAAAATGAATAAACATCCATTTCCCGCGCTTCGCATGATTAAAACCTCCCTAAAGGCATCATACGAAGGCCACTCGGCTCTGGAAAACTACCATCTCACCCCTGAACTTCTCAGGACCCCCACCCTAATCGCAGATATAAATCTAACCCCAGAACTCTATCCCTAAGGGCTTTTCTACAAAAACCCGGGATGCTACATTCCTACCCCCTTAAAAGAATTCCGACCCCGGAATTATCTGGCTAACTCTGGAAACTACCCCTGATCTCAGACTCTACCTCTCAAGTGGCTTCTCCCACACACTGGCTAAGCCACGAAGCCTCTGCTGAAGCTGGTCTGCGAGACGCTTGTCTCTCTCATTGCGGATCTTGCCATCCGGCTTTACTTATTAATACCTGGCTTCCGCCACGCTTCCGCTGCGCACTCTGATTCTCTGGGCTTGAACTCTGTTCCTCTTGCACTGTTTCTGTCCTACTGTGGCTGTATACTCCGAGTGCCAAGCAAATCCTCCTTGCTTTTATCTTAAAAGCTCTCTGATCATTCCTCATTATGTCATCCTCTGTCACTGGAACACCAGTAACACTATCTGAGGGGATGACTCAAATCTCTCTGCTAATCTCCTGTGTCTCTGAACTCTGTCAGCTCACTCCAGGACTCTCATCTAACATCACTGCAAGGATACTCCTACCGGCCACACTAGGGTCAACCCCTAATCTCTCCACTACACACCAAATTATAAAGCTCTGTGTGTGGCCCCACAATCAACCAAAAACAGGAAGGAGTATCAAGATAAAGTCACTGACCCGTCTCTGCATGGGGTACCATCTCTGTCTGCTTCTGGCGGATAGCATAAACTCTAGCTCTGCTTCCGCCTCCTCCTGAGGTACCAGCACCTCCTCCAGGTGCTCCACCACCGGGTCTGGGAACATCTGCTCCACCTCGCTCTGTACCAGCTCTATCTCTGGGTGGATCTCTCCTATCTCTGAACCGTCGAACACCACCTCTGCTAGGCCCAACTCTAGCTCCCTCTCTGGCTGGGCACTCTGCCATCTTGTGCCCTGGCTGACGGCACATGTAACACACAATCTGGTCAGCCCAACACTCTCCTGAATGGCACCTGCCACATCTGGGACACTGTGGCGGCTGGGGTGCAAATCTCTGTCTCTGAAACTCTCTGGCTGCCCTCTCGGCTGACATAGGTCTCTTGCCTCTGTCTTCCTCCTCTACCCACTGCTCTCTGTCGACCTCACTGGTCATAGCCTCCATCCTCTGAAGACTAGCCTCTGATCTGAGCGCTCTCCCCAAAGCATCACTAAGCAGCTGGGGAGGATACGGCCCTGTCAAGACATCCCTGGCTATGTCAGAACGCAAGCCATGGATGAACTTCTGAACTCGCCCCAACTCGGTCCCTGCCAAACCGGGAACGAATCTCGCCAAAGCATTAAACTTGATCGCATACTCCTTAACTGAGTCCGACCCTTGAATCAGATCAATGAACTCCTGGGCCTTGGCATACATCATCTCGGCGCCCCTGTACTCGGCATCAAACAGCCGTCTGAACTCTGCCCAGGTCATCTGCTCCTCAGGGATGGTAGACCTAGCTATGCTCCACCAACCCTTAGCGTCGCCCCTGAGATGGAACGTCGCAAATCTGACTTTCTCCCGCTCTGACAGTGTGAATAAACCCATCACACTCTCCACTGACTCAATCCACTCCTCTGCCACTGCTGGATCTCTAGATCCTCTGAATTTCAAAGGCTGATACGGCCCTGGCAGATGATAGATCGAATGCGGTTTCCTTGAGGAACTTGTACCGGCTACCTCGGTACTCATACCGTAACCATATTCTGTAAGCCCAGCTGGAGACTGGTACCTCTCTCTGACTGACTGAGGTTGAAACTGATGCTGATACTGATACTGATACTGTGGCTGAAATGGTGGCTGAGGCTGATACTGAGGCTGAGAATACCTTCCCGACGAAGTCTGATAAATTTCATACGGGGAAGGAGTAACTCTGGTGGGTTCTGAACTATTTCCCACACCAGCTCGCTGCAAATTCTCTCTAACTACTTCCCCAATCATCTCTCTCAACTCTGCTGGCCTCACAGACACAAGGGAGGAGCTCTGAGATCGTCGCCTATGACTAACACTCACAGGACGAACAGGGGGGCTACTACTGGGCTCATCTATCTGTCTAGGGGGATACTCTCCTCTATCTACAAGCAAACAAGGGGTTAGAAACACAAAACACAGCTCAAACTGGAAAGAAATACCTGACTGCGCTGTGAGGAGGGCCTGGACGATGGCTGCGAAGGAGAGAAAGCAGGCACCACACACTTACAACTCAAATCTCTACTAAAAATGGCACAGAGAACACCGCTCTGATACCAACTTGTAGGACCCGCCGCCCAGAGTACCCCTGCAGCTGAACAAAATATCTCTTTCTATTAATAATCTGGAAATTGGGTACCCGAGACGGGAATCCTACGGAGAAGAAGTCCTACTGCTGCTACTGTACAATCTGTGTACAAGCGGAAGCTGAAAAATGAACTGAAATAAATATACAATGAGCCCAAACTGGCTTTCATAACATACTATTTCTGTTCTTTACACTGTTCTGAATAACTGAAAATGTAAATACAATATTTACAAGACCACACAGGCCAAACTGAAAATACAACTGCAAACTAGTGTGTGGGGTCCCCTCTCGCAAGCTTCGGTCCACCCGCTCCCCGCCAGCAGCACACAATCTGCAAAGGAAGGAAGAAGGAAAGGGGGTGAGTGATAAAGATCACCCAGTAAGCATTCCTCACTTCCCCCGCCCAAACAAGCGACAAGCCCACATACAATCACACAAACTGAAACTTGGCCTCGGCCCTATCCATACATCTAGTCGCTTGCTGGCGCTGAAACTGATTATCTGCTGGTTGCTGTTATCTGATTACTGATTACCTGCTTATTAATAAGTCATGGCATGATGTGGATGTCATGTCATGCTAAACTGAAACCGTATGCTAGTGATGCATGCATCTGAATCTATATCTGAATGTACCCGAAGGTACCTGCTGTGCTGATCAGGCTGATGAACACAGGGATTCGACATCCTGGCCAAGTGGGCTGAACATTCTAGCTACTGGCTAGAAAGCTAGAAACTGTACTGCTGCTAGTCAGTCTGACTGATGTCAGAAACTGAATCTGAATACTACTGAGCATTCTGACTGGTGTCAGAAGCTGAATCCCACAGATGCCCCCTCGAGTTCACCCCAAACTGAAACCCATACCTTGGGTCCTGACTGCTGAAATCTACTGAATTCGGATCCCTGGATCCTCATTCAGGCTACATGCTGTGTCATGCTATGCATATGCTGTATTCTCATCTGATTTCACTGTTATCTGATGATTATTAGCCTTTGGATGGATTACCAAACCTTTCTTAATCAATTTATGCCTTTTTCTGGAAAATCTGCTGAACACACGGTCGTGTGGACCAAGCACACGGTCGTGCAGGAGAGACACACGGTCGTGCCAAGCAAAGCACACGGGTGTGTGCCCAGACACACGGGACCGTGCCCCGGTCGTGTGTCTGGCCGTGCTCTCCTCTGGAAAATCTGGAGCATTCTACTGAAAAAGCTGGCACACGGCCGTGTCCCTCAGGACACACGGTCGTGTGTCTGCACATCCTGGTCGTGTGCACTACATGCACACGGGCGTGCCCTTGCAGAAACCAGGGCACACGGGCATGTGTCCGGCTCTGCAACTCGAACACCCACCTGGATCGTGCAGGAAACTCATCCACACATATCCAAACTGAAATTAAACTGAAACACATATCCAAGGCACTTCAATCATCACACATTCATCATCAATTTCATCATCCATCCAATATTACTACATCCACCATTAAAATCTATCATTTCTCTCACTACAACACACACAAGCAAAGCATGCATGTTCTGGGTGGAAAATAAGCATAGCAATCAACATATAATCATCATCTCATCATCATACATACATACAAGCATAGCATCTCAAGCTAGGAATGGAAACTCACATTTCCATCCACATCAAACAAGCTGGAAAACTGAAGGAGAGAGTAAGAAACACTTACCTCTCGCCATGGCTGCTGGGAACTCTAACTCAAGCTGATCTCTGGTCTCTCTAACTGGACTAGGAGCTGCTGGAAGCTGGAAATCTGATCTAGGGCTGGGAGCTGCTGAGAACAAGAGAAACTGAGCTGGAAATGGGAGGCTGCTGGGTGAGAAACTAATAAATCTCCCGTCTCTCTCTCCTGCTACCCACCTGCACGGGCGTGCAGGGCACAGCGCACGGGAGTACACCAGGGAAAATGAATAAACATCCATTTCCCGCGCTTCGCATGATTAAAACCTCCCTAAAGGCATCATACGAAGGCCACTCGGCTCTGGAAAACTATCATCTCACCCCTGAACTTCTCAGGACCCCCACCCTAATCGCAGTTATAAATCTAACCCCAGAACTCTATCCCTAAGAGCTTTTCTACAAAAACCCGAGATGCTACAAAAAGCACATATGAGATCGATCAAAACTATATTAACATTAAATAACCTATTAGTATTAATCACCTATCTATGTTATTAGAGTTTAGCTATGCTATATACTATATTATAGGATTATGAGATGTTTAGTTTGTTAAAGGATCATTTGAAGGGAGGCATTCATATGTTGTTATTAATAATAAGACTTCGAGGTATTATCTGTTATGTTGTTGTGCATATGAATGTATGATTCAATTGAGTTGTTTAATTATTTGCCTCTAAAGAGTTAAGTAATCATGACTTTTCCCTTTTGAGGGTAGTACCTGTGGAGGAAGGTGTCACATGTATATTAGATTTTAATTAGTATAATTGTATGAGATTTGTAACTAGAGATATGAATTATGTTCGTGTTAAATGGTTGGAAAATAATGCTTTTGTAATGTATATAACCTATAAATTGGCACATGTATATAGATAATATAAAGATTTGGCATGATAAACAAATAAAATAAGGCAATGGATTATGTGATTTTTTAATGTTTGCATAATAAACAAATAAATGGCATGATAACACTATTTTTGAGTGTTGGCATGTCGTAAATTATGGTTTTTATGTAGTTGGTTGACATTGCATTAGCATGAGTTATATTTTGTAGGTTGAAGATTGACACTACTCATAAATGAGTTATGTTATATGAATTAGTGGTTGACATTGTCAAGATATGAGTTATGCTATGCATATCATTGATCGATGATATTGAGGCATGAGTTAAAGGTTACATGTTGTTGACTTTCCTTATCATAGCATGACTTAGGGGTTGTACATTATGGGTTGATGCTAATGTTATGTGATGTAATGCCTATACATTGTATGTAAGTGCCTTTAATGGGAAAAAATATATTTATTTTGTAAGTTTTCTTTTGTATGTCTAAGAGGATTTTGATTTCCTTACCTAGAGGCATCATATTAATGTCTCTATAAATGGAGACAAGAGACAATTATATACAGGTTTGTGACCTTGTATTGAAAAATGGTTAACAGGGGATTGAAGTCCTTGATGTTGTTGTCATGGTAGCATTGTCCATTAGTTGGATCAAAGCAGTGACGACATTAGTTAAGCCTTCAATGGCACACTTTAGTTATGTTTATGTGTTAGGTCTTATTGATTGTTCTTTAACTACTAGGGTAAGTTAGGTTTTTGTGATGAAGAGAAGTCATTACTGTGATTAATTTCTTCAATCACTTGATCATTCAAGGTTTTTCCAGTTCTTTCTGCAAGAGTTATTATTAAAATTGGTATATGCCAAAAATTGATTGGAAAAAAGATATTCTTTGCTAGAAAATTGAAAAGCTTTTTTATTATTCTCCTTTTAACACCAAATTGTAGATGTGAAAAATTACACAAACGAGAGGTATATTAAATTGTGATTTACAATTCAATGTAAAAAATAATGAAAAAAAGAATATTTTAAAGTGGATCGATTCACTGCTCAAAAGCATATGTCTATTGTTATGTTGTTAAGCACTTGATGTCAAACGAGCAAAGTAATAGTATATATGTCTAAATTGTTGTCCCTTTATCTTTGTGTGTAATTTTGTCCTAATAATTACATAACAGACATACTGAGGCCTAATACAATAAATCTAGACAGTTAATCATATTTTACTTTCTATGGAATATGGATAATTGCATAATCTCGATTTGGTGAAAGGTGGTTGCAATCCCATAAAGACATGGGATAAAGATGGAATAAAATTTGTCTGATGAATTTAACATATTAAAGAGACAATAGGAACAATTGAAACATGAAGCCTCACTCTTCTCATTATTTCTGAATAGAATGACTTTTATCTATATTTTAGGTTGACTTGGTATATACAATTTGTATAATTAATCGTTTCTTTAGTGTCGTTTTTGTGAGTTTGACTGAGAATGTGTTTAACCAAACAACAAAATCATATATCTTACATGATTATAGAACCTTACTATCAACCATAATATGATCAATGACCCCAGATAGTCCTTAGTATATTGAACTTGCCCTGGTAAGTCAATTTGTAATTATAGTAGTCAATAACTATCAGCCAACTTATTCAAAAATATAATGTGACATTGGATGTATGAGTGAGAGTTTTTTAAGACGGTGGGGTCTAAGAGAAATAAGTTCTGCTTGTGCAGGCTTTGTTGGCTTGGCTTCAAAGACTTTGTTATTTCAGCTGTTGTTTCATTTTCAAAGTACATGACAACTGCCAAATGCCGCCCATTCTTATATATTGTCATTGTCTTTTCAGACTTTGATCCTTTGCGGTCTTACTTGACAACTTTGGCCTGACTATTCTTGGCTGTTGGTTGGTTGATCTGCAATGGCCAACGCCAAACTCAGAAGGCTAGACACTACCCATTCAATACAATATAACAACTATTGATTTAAAAATTATATGAAAATATTCCATGTATCTAAATTTTTAACCTGTATACTAACATTATACCGAGTCTCATGTCCTAGAATTTATTAAGAGAATAATGGGAAGTGGACCTTTTCTTTGATGG
>JAJEJH010000742.1:21084-119377 GCA_026122585.1 Anacardium occidentale | reverse complement strand
GCTCTACCCAGGGCGTCACTGAATCTCTGAGGGGGAAACTGCCCTGTCATGACGTCTCTGGCTATCGCTGGGTGCAATCCGTGCATAAATTTCTGAACCCTGGTGATCTCTGAAGCTGCCATGCCTGGCACAAATCTCACCAGCTGATTAAACCTAGCTGCATACTCTTTCACTGAACTGGTGCCCTGAGTCAACTCTATGAACTCTTGAGCCTTAGCGTGCACCATATCTGCACTACGGTATTCCTCATCGAATAACCGTCTGAAGTCAACCCAAGTCATACTACGCACGTCTACTGATGCTTTAACAAGGTTCCACCAAACCCTCGCATCACCCTTGAGCATATAAACTGCATATCTGACTCTCTCTCTGTCTGTCATGGGAAACAATTCCATGGCATTCTCAACTGATTCAATCCAGTCTTCTGCGACTGCAGGGTCTCCGGAACCAGTGAATCTGGGTGGCTGATGGACTCCTGGTAGACTGTAAATCGGATGCAGTCTCGCTGAACCACTAGAACTAGCTGTGCCTGCCCCTGAACTCTGGCTTGGCTGATATTCAGACCCTGACACCGGACCATACTCTGGAGCCTGAGCATACACTGGTATCTGAAACTCCTCTGGTCTCTGCTCATGATACTCTCTACCTCGCCCCTGATGGGCTCTGCCTCTGACAGGCTCTGGAGGCTCAATTCTTTCTGTAGGCTGACGTTCTTCTCTCAGTACATCTCTGACAATATTTCTGACATCCTCTGCTTGAAGAGAAGCTCTGGAGTGCTGGGACCGCCTATGGTCACTAGTGCTCATTGGTCTAATGGAGGCACTACTCTGCTCACTCACATCTCTATCTCTATGGGATCTCCTATCTAGAAAATCACACACAGAGGATAAATATAAAACATCACTGAAATTCATACTGAAATACTTACGCTGAGAGGAAGCGAGCGACGGCTGCTGGGATAGGCTGGCTCTCGGCTCATGCAAATTCTAAAATAATGCACATGAAAACATGCTTTCTGAAAATATTTCTCAAAAATCTGCTAATGGCTCAAAGCAATGCTCTGATACCAACACTGTAGCGACCCCCGCCCCAGGTTACTGTGCGCTGCGGAAATACTGTTCATAATAATAATAAAATATTCCTGAGACGGGGACCTCTACAGAAAAACTGCTGCTGGATAAAAATTTTCTTAATAAAGAAACTAATAATATAATTTACTGTGAAAGTAAATTAAATATAAGCGTGAAAACCCAGGCTGCTCATGTATAAAAATAACTGATCATACAGTGTATACGGTAATATAATACACACATATACATGAGAAAACTAAAGCATGCGAGCCAACATGCTAACTGCTGCTGCCAAGCCACATCCCCAAAATCTCGCAGCGGTCTCGCTCTAGCTCAGCCTCGAACTACTGACCTGCAAAAGGAAACAGGGAAAGGAGTGAGTGACAAAGTCACTCAGCAAGCGTTTCCAAACACAACACTCGCAGGTCAAACAACTCACTGACTACGTGACTCGTCACGTAGAAGGTTCTACTAGACAGTTTTCTTACTGAATTCTGTTATATTTCTGTTCTGTTACTGTTCTGTTACTGTTCTGTTTCTCATCTGTTTCTCATGAGATGCTGTACATGACAATGAAATGTATATGCTGATGTCATGTATGCTGAAAACTGTAAAAACTTGCCCTCAGGCTTGTTTTTTCTGAAAAACTGTCTTTTCTGAAAACTCTTTTTGATAATAAAACTGTGATCCGAAGATCCTGAATATATACGTATAGTATATCTGAAATCTGTATCAGAAAGTACTGAAAATCTCTGAAATATCTGAAAATATCTGCTGTGCTGGCCAGACTGATGAATACAGGGATTCGGCACCCTGGCCGTGTGAGTTCAAATCCTAATGAATCTACTGATGCACAACCAGCACTCTCTATTGAGCTTGGTCAGTGACCATGTCCTCTGGTGGACGCTGGTTTCCCTCTCTAGCGGGTGTGCGAACTCACAGGTGCCCCCTCGTATCCACCCCTATCTGATATACGAAAAATCATATATGTATATCTGAAAATCATGTTTCTGGATCCTTGAATCCAGTCTGAAAATATCTGATATGGCATGCCGTGCTAATGCTGATAATCATGCATGAAATGCTGATTTTCTGATATTAATTCTGAGTTCTGTGTGCTTAAAACTGGCTTAGAGTGGCTTAATTCTCTTTTAAAATTAACTGCTGTTGATTTCTGAAGTGCACGGGCGTGTGATCTGGGACGCACGGGCGTGTGTCAAGGCACACGGGACCGTGTGGCCATCGTGCTACTGGGCGTGTGCGGTTCTGGAATATTTTTATGCAAACTGGACAAGGCACACGGGCGTGTGTACTCGGGCACACGGGCGTGTGGCTGCCTTCCTCTTCTCCCCGTGCTTCAACAAACACGGGCGTGTGGAATTGGGGGAGAAAGCACACGGGCGTGTGTCACTCGGGCACACGGGCGTGTGTCTGGGTTTTCAGACGCACACGGGCAGCATGCACGGCCGTGTCCCATGCAGAAAAGAGGACGCACGGGCGTGCCTTCGGGACACACGGTCGTGTGCTCGACCCAGAAACTGCAGATGGCGTCTGGAAATCCAGAAATTCCCACACCAGCACTTCCACACTCCAAATCAACAAACATACACAAACTTTACTGCTACTAACATGCCCATAAACAACATATCATCATCTCAACACGCCAAATAACATACATCAAGCATAAATCTCATGTATATAAGCATATATACAAATAAGCATGGAAAGCCACTCAATCATCAATCATGCATCAACTCACAGCTCAAACATGCTGGAAATAACTCAATCAAGCACACATCAAGTTCACATAAGCTGGAAATAGCCAAACAGGCTCTGAACTCAGCGAAGGAGGTAAGGAAAACACTTACCTCGCGCCATGGAAGCTCTATCTCTCTCTCTAGAAGACTCTGGATCTCTAATCTGAAGCTGAGCTGCTGGGGGATCTCTCTCTGGAACTCTAGGGTTCACTGGAGCTGAGGAAGAAGAAGAGAAAATAAGCTGGGAGCTGGGAAACTGAAAATCTGCGCGCACTAGAAGAAAATAACTAATAAAGCTGGCTGGGCAAGTCACACGGTCGTGTGTCCTGGGCACACGGTCGTGTGTAGTGGAAAATAGCCATTTCCACCCCCACAAGCGCAGAAACTCTAACTAAGCCCCACAGGACTTCTAAAATGACTCTTCTACCCCTCTAAACTCTCTAAAATGACAAATACACCCCTTGGGTCATTACAAAACTATTCCCTTTGTTTTGTATTTTTCAATCAAAATACACATCAAATCATACAAAATATATACTAAATTAAAGATAATTGTAAAATGATCAATTTGATTGCCTTATATTTCATTTTCATCATAAAAAATAGTCAATAATCATCAAAGAAAGTTTTGGATCGCGTGTGGGTTCGAGTCAGGTCAAATCGTGCGGTTCTGTGCGTTTTTGTAGAATTTTTCTTTTAAAGTTTGTAAATCCTAATATTATGTTTTGAATTTTATACATGGGCATTTTGGTATTTTACATGGTTACTTTTACTGAATTTATAATTGAGTTGGTTAATTTGCTTTAATCTTGAATGAATTTGATTAATTATTTTATTTTTTTTCTAATAATTAAGATATACAATATTAAATGCTTAAACAAAGGTTTTGTTTACAGATTTATTAACTGGTTAATTAAATTTATAAAAACTACAACAATCTTGATCCAAAGAAAAAGGTTTTATTTTCTCTTCTTATTTAATATATGTGGATATAGGCATGTAATTAAAAATTGAATTAAATGTTATACATTATTATCATTACTTCTTATTTATTTTTGACATGCACCGAACACTACGCTTTCTTTAATATTCCAAAACAGCTTAACCAATTGGAGTATTTTCTATTGAAATTTAATTATACATATTTAAAAGCGTATAGGTTACTTGAAAACATTAGCCTCCTGATAATTACTTCTTTGAAAAAATGAAATTATTTTACTACTTGTATTTTCAATTTCGTATGCATGCACAGTAGAAGGTATAAATAAAAAATAATACAATTATAAGTTATGTTATTATATCAAATATTTCCAATTCACATTCTTAGTTTTTATACAATGTAATTACTTTTAATTTTAGTTAAACAAACATTAAATCCTACGAATTAATGGTATAAATTTTGGTAACTTGACTTTTATTGGTTTAAGAATTTTTTTTGATAATGGAAATTCTATTACTAATTTGAAAGGAGGATACAAAAGCTTACAATATCGAGAATTACTATCCTAGACCACTAGATCTTTGCAAAAAGCCATTCTTGATCTGTTCATGTTAAATGTATCACTTAATAATTAAAATACATCAATCCTTTACCGAAAAGTAAAAACAAAACAAAATTTCCTTCATGATTATGCCTCTCCACAAACTTTTGATTTTCCTTCATGAAAACTTAATCTAATTTTTATCTTATTAATGAATTCAGGTCACTTTCTCCCCATCCTATAGCATATCATACTTGTTCTTTTCTGCTGTTTTCAGTAACTATCTCACAACCACACCACCGATTACTTGATCTTGCAGTTCCAGATTTTGTCAATGAATCTGCCAGTCCATTGCTTTCTCTTCTAATATGAATCATTGTTGCATTGTCATGGTAGACAACAAATCATTTATATTATTTAGCACATCCCAATGCTTCCATGGACAACTAGTATTTCCTACCTCCGAATTTATCCATTTAACTGCACATTTCTAATATGATCATATGATTACACGCCTTGATTTTTAGGAGACAAGTTCATGTGTCAAAATAAGAGCTTTATGGATAACTCTAATTTTTGCCTCATTAGACTCCATTACTCCAACATATTCTGAGAAAATACCAAAAAAAAAAAAAAATGTCCCTTTTGATCCCTTAAAATGCCTTTAGCAGCCCATAATCATTCCATTTCATTTCATTGTTGGAAGGAGGGCACCAAAATGTAATTGGCCTGACAATTTTTTACTGCCACTACGATGCAGACTTTAAAAACTTGGCTGAAGCTTGCAAAGCAAAAACTGGTATAGAAAAGGAGGGATCAATGACTTTTATCCCAGTGGCAAATCTTTGAAAAACTATTTCTATTAACATGTCTTGATCAAAGGACCCATTTGTTAAGGCTACCTTGTTCCTTTATTACTAAAATTAAAATATTATTATAAGAGATAAAAAGATAATGTGTTTGTATAAATTATTGTGTTAAATAATTATTGTGTTTGGTTAATGATGATAAAAAAATATTATAATAATATTTCAATTTAATAACAAAAATTATAATAATCTTTTAACACTTAATGAATCAAACAAAGTAATTTTACTAATCAAATGTAGATTATCAAACTAGTATTCTACTACTTCAAGCCAAACGTACCCTGAATTATATGGTTTTAACCTACCGATGCAAGATGTTATTTCTATCCATGTGTGAAATTCTTATAGAAAGAAAACCATTTCTTGCCTTAAAATGAAAATTGAAACGAAATTAAAAAGTTAGTCCTTATACATATAACATAATAATTCCATAAACTGATTAATCTGTTTTGGAATATTAAAGAAAGGTTTAGAAAATATTTCCCAATTATTTCCTACAGAGAATGTAAAAAAAAAAAAAAAAATCGAAAAACAATGCCAAATATGGTAAAAAGAAAAGAGAGATAGAAGTCATCGGAATCAGCCTCTGCTGAAAAAGCATACGGGGAAAGAATGGCTGCATAATTAGTTGTTGTCAGGTCAATCATTTATATATGATATGGTGGTGACTTGGGGTTATTTCAAGAACATTTTAACCATTTTAAGTACATTTTGTCTTATTTGGTAACTTTCATGCACAGCAGATCTCGTATCCCTTGATTTTCGCTGGATTGTATACGTGTTGTTTATATATTCGATTGTTTAAAATGAAAAAAAATAACCCAAAAATCATAAAACCAAATTCTCTTTATTACTTCAGTTCCCTGCTCTTGTCTATCCTTATATCGGATTCTCCTCTGAAAGTTCTATCTGTCAACCATCTCTTTGTGCTTAAATATATTATCAGTGTGCTCTTCAATTGCATTTATAAACAAGATAACTTTATATAGACATAATTCAGTCTTGCTGAATTTGATCTTCACTCACGAATGATGGATTTTGTGATGGGAAGTAGCCGTAATTCAGGTGATGAACAAGAAGCTTCTAATTCTCGCAAAGGGAAAAAGACTTATCATCGTCATACGGCTCATCAAATTCATATTCTTGAAGCGTACTGATATTTCTATTCTTTAGATTATAACCAAGTTTTTGTTAGTTTTGGTTTTGATTTTAATAATAAAATTAATTCATTTTTTCTTTGAATCTGTTCTATACTACCAAGTATCTCTTGGCATTATTTTATTTCTTCCTTTTTTCTTTTTTATCTATAATCTCTAATGCTAGAGGAGACAAACAATTTTCCATTATTTTGACAATAGATGGCCATAAGTTTTCTTGATGTGCATTTTATTTTAAACTGACTTTGGTTTTGTCAATATTTGTTCCTTGCATGTATGACAAATCTACACTTTTATGTGGGTTCATTTTGAATTGCATCTTAGTTGTATTTTTTAATTACTTCCTTACGGACAAGTTTTCCAGCTAAAATCTAAACTTTTAATGATTTTGATGGCCTTTCAATTCAGGTTTTTCAAGGAATGTCCTCATCCCGATGACAATCAACGGCGCCAATTAGGCAGGGAACTGGGTCTCGATCCGAAGCAGATTAAGTTTTGGTTTCAAAATAAGAGAACCCAAACAAAGGTGGTACTTTTAAGACCTTAAATTAATTACACTTTATACAGAAAGTTAGTTATAGGGTTTGTTTGTTCTTTTATTTCGACTGTTTTTCAGGCTCAGAATGAGAAAGCCGATAACTCAGTTCTTCGGGCAGAAAATGAAAGAATCCAAGCTGAAAACTCAGCTATCAGAGATGCGCTAAAGAATGTGATTTGTCCATCATGCGGCGGACCTCCCTTTGGAGAAGAAGAACGTCAACTTTGTCTACAGAATTTGCACTTGGAGAATGCTCACTTGAAAGAAGAGGCTAGTTCGGAATGCTAAGATTTTATGTTTGCAATACTGTTTTGGATTGTTAGGGTTTTTTCTTTAAATTGATATGTGGAAATAATTTTGTATTTTGCAGCATGAAAAGCTATCTAATCTTCTCGCAAAATACATAGGAAAACCAATTCCGCATATTGATGCATTCATGCCTGTCCCTGGATCAACTTTTGAAGCTTCATTTCAACAAAATTTTCAGAATCAAGCAATGGGGAGAGCTAATCTCGATCTCGATCTTGGTTCGCGGCTATTGGACAATGTCTCTTTACCATTTCAATTTAAAGGAATCACAGATGTGGAGAAGACGTACATGATAGAGACTGCTAGTAATGGAATGGATGAATTGATTAAGCTTCTTCGAATCGATGAACCTCTGTGGAACAAGTCCTTAACTGATGGAAGATATGTTATTAATCGTGATAATTATGAAAAGATTTGCATTAGAGCGAGTCACTTTAAGAGTTCAAGTGCTCGTTTTGAGTCATCAAAGGATTCGAGGATTGTGAATATGAAAGGGATGCAATTGGTTGACATGTTTTTAGACTCGGTCAGCGCTCATAATTCTTTGTATATAACAATCTTCCTGCAAAGTAATTGATTGACAAGACTTATGTATTGTTTCACAGGACAAATGGGTGGATATGTTTCCAACAATTGTGACAGAAGCAAGGACGATACAAGTTCTTGAAGAAGGAATGACAGGAAATAGGAGTGGTTGCTTGCAGTTGGTATGTATAGTTAAAGAATTAATCCTCACGTAAATTTTTTTTATATAATATATGGTTTTCCTAATGCTTACTTTCACGAGGTCAAGCATTTAAAAATGTTGAATGTAGATGTATGAGAAAATGCACATTCTGTCTCCCTTGGTGGCACCTCGAGAGTACTATTTCCTTCGCCATTGCCAGCAAATCGAACAAGGGCTGTGGGTGATAGTGGATGTGTCTTGTGATTGGCCGCACCAAGAAAGTATTTCACCTTCTCGTTCTTGGAGACTTCCTTCTGGTTGCATGATTCAAGACATGCCTAATGGATGTTCCAATGTGAGTAACTCAAATGAATATGGATTCTAAATTTTGCTTCATTTAAGTTTTCAAGTACATATTTTTACTAGTTAACAAATTACATTGTGCATATCTATAAAGGATTACTCAGTTAATCAACCATTTTCCTTGATGTTGAGAAGCATACTTACGAGATAATCTAGGACAAAGAACGAGGTCACATACTACTTAGACCTGTTAAACAGATAGACTGCACAATTATGGACTAGATCAAAATGAGTATGGGTAAAACAAGACTCGTGGGTACATGTTATTTTAGCCACTTTTTATTAAATTTTAATGAATAAATTGCAATACTTGCAATGCCTCTTTGAACCCTTAGGTGGTTCAATTCCAACAAGCCAACCTTCTGGTTTTGACATGGACACCATTAAATTTTCGATCTTGCTTTCTTCAATCAAAGATAATACCGAATCTCCAAATGGTTTAAATTTATCACGCCAATTCGATATGGGACCTGCAGCCTCTCTTCAATATCTCAACAATTCAATCTCTCTCTCGTATGCCAAACTTACAAGTCCCTTGGAGCTTTCAAACCCCTCAACTTGTAAAGATACAACTCAAGCTCCTGACCAGTTTTCAGCTATTTCAATAAACTCACCAAATTCTCCATGGTAGCAGCTTGTTCCACTTCAACCCCAATGCCAACTACTCCTTCCATGGCTTTGCCACAGCCGTCAGCTGACACTTCCGTCAAGTACAACACTCTGACAGAGGCTTGTAGTACTTTGGTTTGGCCTGATCCCCTCCTTAAAGGCCTTTTGTTTCGTGAGACTGCTTAGTTAATTTCTAGATATCATGAGTTTGAGAGTACTACTTCAGATTTGGAATTAACTTCTACACCATCACTACCTTAATGAGGAGAATGAGAAAAGGTGTTTGGACTGGAGGGAGAGAGGTGGGATGCAGTAGATTCGGGTTGAGAGCTTTCAGAGGGTGGAGAGTGGTTAACTTGAGTTAGTTATGATAAAGACGAATGAAACCCTGAACTTGTACAAAAATAATTTTACAAAAAAATTTATGGGGTATTAAAATGATATGTTGTGATATTTAGATATGCCTGAAATGTTATAGGATATAGATATTGAATGATGTAATGAGCAATTTGTTTTAACGTTTTCATGAAATATTATGGGACTAGAAATTATAAATATTAATATCCGCCATCAATGTTCAATTTATCATGACATTTATAAGTGGATGAAATGTAGGACCAAAAAAAAAAAAAAAAAAAGAGGAAATGAACTGAACATTTTTCTCATAATTGTTATGCATAAATTGTTGACAACAAGAAGACAAGATATTAAATAGTAACGCAAAATTTGTGGGGATATTCATAGGTTCTGAAATTATGTAGGACAAGAGAGAACATACCCTTGTAACAAGTGCATAAATATCAATTAATGAAGGTTAAGGACGGCGGATAGGAGCAAGGAAGAAAGTAGTACAAAGTATTGAACAAAGAGTGGAATCATAGAGAGATGGAAATCACAAAGGATCAAAGAGAGGCAATTATTTTAGATACAAAATCATTGTAGGAATTAAAATCTTTTATCTGAGTTCTTCGGAGAATATTAAATTTTATAACAAATGAATATTAATAATATCTGCAAGTGTTTTTTTTTTCTATTTTTTATTTTCATTTAAATTGAATGAATTATTCCTTATTAACTTGTGACATTGATTACTATAACAAAGGTTACTTGGGTAGTACATGTGGAAGTTGATGATAAAAGCCAAACTCATCGGCTCTATAGAGATCTCATTGGTGGCAGTTCTGCGTATGGAGCTGAAAGGTGGGTTGTCACACTGCAAAGGATGTGTGAAAGGCTATCTTTCTCCATGGAAGAAGGCTTGCCTACTGATGAGCTCGGAGGAGGTGCGCGTACTTTGTTATAATTTATATCTCCAGCATCATTTTTATTCTGAAATAAATCCTTATCTTCTATGAATTAATTGCTCCTTTCTTTGTGGTTTCAGTGATAAACTCGCCTGAAGGTAGAAGGAGCATAATGAAGCTAGGCCACAGAATGCTGAAGAACTTTTGTGCAATTTTAAACATGTCTGGCAAACTAGATTTTCCTCAGCTATCTGAAGTAAACAATAGTGGCGTTAGAGTTGCCGTTCGTCAGAACAATCAAGAAGGCCAGCCCTGTGGAACCATCGTCAGTGCTGCTACGTCTCTCTGGCTTCCTCTCTCTACACAGAAAATCTTCAATTTTTTCAAAGATTATAAAATGCGAGTGCATGTAAGTAACATGTATGATACTTCAAAGTCTTCGCATATAAGCTTAAGTTAGGTTAGGTTTCAAAATTATTTTAAACAACAGTTAATTAATCACTATATTCCTTATGTAACAGTGGGATGTTCTTTCGAACGGAAATACTGCAAATGAGATTGCAAATATCACAAATGGTGCTCATCCGGGGAACGCTACATCCATTATCAGGGTAATTACTTATATTTTCTATTATATACAAATATTGCGTCGCATTGATAATTAATTACTTGCTTTTCTGGTTGATTGGAGCAGCCTTTCGTCCCCACGGAGAACAACATGCTGATGCTTCAGGAGAGTTATATAGACGCGTTAGGGTCGATGATTGTGTATGCTCCACTAGACATACCATCAATGAACATTGCGATAAGTGGAAAGGATTCTTCACAGATTCCGATACTTCCTTCTGGTTTTATAATCTCTGGTGATGGGCGTCCGGATAACAGTAATGGATCCACAGCTAGTGCAAAATCTGGAAGCTCAGGTGGCGGTACAAGTGCTGGCGGTTCACTTCTCACAGTCGCTTTCCAGATATTGGTTTCATCTTCAAAGGAGGTCAACATGGAATCTGTCGCCACTGTCAATACCCTTATCAGCTCCACTGTTCAGAGGATAAAGGCCACTTTGAATTGCTCTAACTTGAATTAACCTACCCATTTAAACTTGACTCTTAGGGAACAATTTAGTATAATTATGCATTCTGCTGCTTATTTGTCTGGGATTTTAAAAACTTGATTTATGCTTTTCAACTGCTTTTTTACATGAGTTGAAAGAATTTTAATACTCTTCCAGAAGCAGCAGTCTCTCGTTACTTAATTTGTCTTTTGATCATGTTATTTACTTTGATAGATCATTGATCATATGGAATGCAGTACGAGGATCAAAATATTCTTTCACTTCTCATTGGTTAATATTTTGAAGCAATCAATATTTGAACTTGATAGTGTCATTTACTATAAGGAATTCTCTTACCCCAGAACATCCCTTTGAGAAGCATTATTTCAAGGAAACACATTCAAACCATTGCGAACAATGACTAACTACAACACCAATAAGTACAAAAAGACTTTCCACCCAGCAATCGTGAGAAAACCTCCGCTTAGCAATAAATTCCTTCAATTTCTTGAAGAGAATTTTACTATTTTCATTTGAATCAATAAGAGAAAGCTATTATTTTATTTTCCAATAATTATTCTCTTAACAATAAATTTTCTCTATAGTCATCTCAAATATCAATAAAATCATATTTGAATTATATATATATATACACACACACACACACACAATGGTAATTTTGATTATCAGATTTAACTCTTAAAAATGTTTAAAAACTCACAAATCAATTTTTAAAATTTGTTTGAACCCCTATTTATTTTGAAACTATTATATAACTCAAATGGTTGTAATATGACATTTAAATTCATAATTTGTTGCATTATGTTCAATTATTTGGGAGTATAATTCTCATTTTTAAAACTATCAAAAGCTAACTAATAATTTAAAAAGCTTTTAAATGACCCTTGAACTTTTTAAATTTATAATAACCCAAAAATTCAAAATAATCCCTAACATTTTTAAAAATTATTTTTTGCTTTCTAGTATCTGATTACAAGACAAAGACATCTCTATCTATAGAAAGAAAGAAAAAAAGGATAAGGGTGAAAAGAAAAAAAAAATGGTCTCTTATATAATTTGGATAAATTTAGGATTATACGATAATTTTGAAAATAAAATAGTAGAGATAAAATAGTAACTTCATTTTTTAATACTTTTTTCACTAACAGAGTTTGATTTTGGGTGGAAAAGTGTTGTTTATATCAATAGAGGGTGGACAAGGGTTTGGAGGCCAAATCTTGGATGGGAAAATTTTATTGACTCATTCTAAGACAAAATTTTATATATTTTATTTAATAAATAAAAAATACAAATAAAGAGAATATTGACATAGTAATCACAAATGACTTGGAGGAAAATAATAAATCAATATATGGAAAAAAAATAAAAATCCTAATTAGATAGGCTCCCAATAGGGTCTTGGATTTCGAGATTATGTTATAGCTCCTGCTTTCATTTATGGGTATTTTCTTGTGCTATATATAAGTTGTTTCAGGCTTGCCCTTTTTGTTTTATAAATTCTTTAATTGCAACAAAAAAAAAATTAATTAATTTATAGGTAAATTCAATTTCAATAAATGCCCCTCCTTTCTATCAAGCTAATATCACCACAAATCAACAACAAATATTGACAATCTATTAAGGAAAATAAACTTATATCACAACAAAAACCAACAAAGTTTTCATGATCTTATTTTGGTCAAATCTACTTTGACTTGGTTTGAACAAGTTTGATTGAGAACAATTCTAGTATGGTCTCTTTAAATTTTCAAGTTATTGAAGTTTTTTCAATCCTAGCATATAAAACAATAATAAATTATTATATATTTGTTAATATTTCTTATTATCAACTCATGTATGTAATTTTTTAAGTTTTTTTACTATGGTAATTGAGAGAATAAATAAAAAGAAGAAAAATAAAAAATGAGACATCTCAGAATGCTTGCATCCATAGTATTGTAACTTCCTTCCCTTCTTCTCTTTTTCATCTATTTTTTTTTTTCACTTATATATATAAGATTCTTTTGAGGGAAAAACATTCAAATTTGATTATATAAGATCATCATAAATTATTTCTGTAATTTGAATTTAAATAAGAGTAAATCTTACAACTATCAACAAATCTTGTCTTTTTGGTATAAGCAAAATTATAGCCTCAATTTGGAGAGACTTTTTTCTCCTCATGAAATATCAAGTACTTGGTCGTTAGTCACTTGTTGAGACATTTGTAGCTTGAATAGGAGTTCTATAGGTTACAAGCTACTGCATAGTAATTAGTTTAATCATTTGACTATGAATAACACTTCAAGAACTTTGATAATATTTTTGTTTGCCTGATTCTAAAAAAGATACATCACCTTGGCCCAGGTTTTTAGGTTTTACAATAATAATGAGTAGTATGAGTTAAGATAAGTACACTATAATATAAGGGTGCACACTCGTAGTTATCATGAGTTATATCCCTTAGGATATTCTATAAATTATGGTTGGAGTATTTCTGGCTTAAGTAATTGTTGGACATCGCAAGCTAGCTAAAAATGATACATCACTTTAACACGAGTTCCTAGTTTTCATAATGATATTTAGTAGTATGAGTTAAGACAAGCACACTACAATGCATGAGTGAACACTTATAATTATTGTAAGTTATATCCCTTGGGATATTCTACATATTATGGTTAGAATACTTTCGACATAAGTTATTGTTAGACAAGTCTACATATTTCTTACTTTGTGTCAAACTTGCTCCTATGCAAGAGTCAAATCGTCCTTGGAGTCAATCTACACTCCTTAACTACATATAACAGCTTTACCCCTGGGGTATGAATAAAGATTCCAAATGCCCAACATCCTTAAGGTAGGAAGTTTAAATTTGTACATGTAATGTTGAACCTTAACGTCTAATATAAATTACACTTCTAGCATGGTAGAAGAGGTGTCAACCTAATGTCAATTATTTCTTAGACATCAGGCTCCAATCGATTTAACCACTTAGGTGTATCGTTGGATATGAACGTGATGAGTCTGATGAGCCTTATAACCTAAGGGATGAAACCTTTATGAAGTGAAATTGTACTCTACATGGCTAGAATGAATGTCGTTGCATTTAACCAGCTTTATTTAAGAGCCCTTGGAGGGCATTCAAATGAATTTATAGATTTGACTTGCAAGTTTGGTGTCTTGTATTAGTTCACCTACTAAAGATTAACATTTGGAGCAATATTTTTTATTGTGTTCCTTGATTTAGAGTTCTACTTTGTTATCGAAGGTCATTTATGTTTAGGTTTAGTGATCTATAAGACACATTGCTTATTGTAGTTAAATATTATGTCATTATGTGGTGACAAAGTTTAATTAATAAAACTATGTGCATATAACTTTTGTATATATTTTTATGTATCTAGATGATGTGTTATTATACAATTGAATGATTAATACTAAATTAATGATAAATTAATACACAATAATGTGTTGTCACATCATATAATACACACAAAATGTGTTAAACGACCTATGCATACAAAATATCTTGATTAAAGGGAAATAACATTTAAATTTTTTATTAAAAAGATTAAATTTTTATTATTTATTATTTTAATTGGTTATAAATTAGAAAATTTAGATTAATTTTAAAATTAGGTTAATTGTATAAAATCATCTATGTCCGGTGAGGAAAATTTAATCATTTTAATTATAAAAAAAGAAAGTTTGAATAATAAAAGTCAAAGTTCCATTCATTTCATGAGAGGCGATAATTTGGTGAAGTGATGTTACTGTATATTTTGTTGGATAAAAATGGGCCCGCTCCAACAGATATTTTTCTATCATCTTCTTTACCATAACTGAAGGACAAAAACCCCTTTCTAATTCTGTTTCCCATGTTACAAGATTCTCATTAAGATGTCTTCTCTTCTTCACTTTTCTGCCTCCCCAACCAGCCAAAGTTTCCTCTGCAACAAGCCTTGTTTTCGCGTCCCTTTTCAACATCGCGTCGTGAGTAGCTTTTAATTTCTCTTCCCCCTGAATTTCTTATCCTCTTTTCTTTCCTATTAAGTTTGTTTATTTTGTCTTTTAGAGATGTAATGTTGCTGAATCTCTTAAGTATGCGAACGGAAAGCCATTGATCCCCACGTCTAGCAGCAATGATGTGTTAGTTTCAAAATCTCGTTTAGACATTTCGTCAAACAGCAATGATACTAGGCTTCGTATATTCTCCGGCACTGCTAATCCAGCTCTTTCTCAGGTTTGTATCACTTCAAATTGGTTAAAAGATTTTTAGGGTTAATTGGGTGATGTGAGATGACTTATTTTAATCTGTATTGAATAGGAAATTGCTTGTTACATGGGTCTGGAGCTTGGAAAGATTAAGATTAAACGTTTTGCTGATGGGGAAATTTATGTTCAGTTACAAGAAAGTGTTAGAGGTTGTGATGTCTTTCTTGTACAACCCACTTGTCCTCCCGCTAATGAGAATCTTATGGAGCTTCTTATAATGATTGATGCTTGTCGTAGGGCTTCTGCCAAAAACATTACTGCCGTTATTCCCTATTTTGGGTATGCTCGTGCAGATAGAAAGGTATGAGTAGTATATACTGAGTGGCATTTTGCATTGTATGATGTATGTTGTGGAAGTCATTTTATAAAGATGTTATAATATCAAGTTCAGTATGTGTTTCACATATCTCTGTGCCACTGTTTTCAGACTCAAGGGCGTGAATCTATAGCCGCCAAACTTGTTGCTAATTTAATAACAGAGGCTGGTGCAAACCGTGTTCTTGCTTGTGATCTTCATTCTGGGCAGTCCATGGGTTACTTCGATATTCCTGTGGATCATGTCTATGGTCAGGTAATATCATCTTTTTGTTTTTTCTATTTGGGTTTTAGTCCACAGTATTCATTGGGATGATGCTAGGAAATCAAGACAATTTGAAAATGCTGGGCATTATGTGTTAAATGGTGGGGTGCGTTGAAGATGCCTTTGTTTAAATTGCCTGAAGATGTGTTACTGAATTGAATGTAGATGAATTTGCTTCTTTAGAAATAGATATAGTATAAATAATTGTATTTCTTTATGATGTATGTGAGTTTATGATAATTGGCTTTATTTAGTTGGTAACTTATTAAGCTGTTATTGCCAAAGCTAATGTGCTGCTTTCATGGTAATTTAGAGTGTGAAATGCTTAATGCATTTTCTCATTTATGAAAAATCAAATTAAATTATACTCTTATGTTTATTCCATTATGTCTTGTCATGTTGTCAGCTACTAACGTCGTCCTTTCTCGCTTTTGTGCAATTTTAGCCGGTGATACTTGATTATTTGGCAAGCAAGACTATATGTTCTGATGATTTGGTAGTGGTCTCACCGGATGTTGGGGGTGTCGCCAGAGCACGTGCTTTTGCCAAAAAACTATCTGATGCACCTTTAGCCATTGTTGATAAAAGGCGCCATGGGCATAATGTTGCAGAGGTTAGGTTCTCTTCATAATGTAGTTTCTTGAGGTTCTAATAGGTTCATAAAATATCCTGATTTACCTTGGTATATCGTACCGTATTCTGTATTTCTTTTGCAGGTGATGAATTTGATTGGTGATGTGCGGGGAAAGGTGGCAGTTATGGTGGATGACATGATTGACACAGCTGGTCAGCTCTGCTTACTATCTTATCGCTTTTTCTTTTTTTTTTTTTCAAATGGGAAAAGCCTATAACAGATAATTTATTTTAAATAGTACCTTTCCTGTTATTTTTTAGTGTTATCATCTCAACCACTTCTATTTGTTCTTTTGATAAGTGTGAATGATTGGATTTTGGGTTATAGGAACAATTGTCAAAGGTGCTGCTTTGTTACATCAAGAGGGGGCCAGAGAAGTTTATGCTTGCACTACGCATGCAGTTTTCAGGTACCTGGATCGTTATACCAAATATCATCTTGTAGGAATTCCTTAGTTTGTTCGAAAGATGATCATGCTACGAAAATTAATAAAACTCAAACAGCGTTCGGGGTTTTGTCACATGATAGTCGTTATTCAAAACATATGAGAATACAAAACACAAATATCCATAGGTTGTTTTTAGAATACGTATCTGCTTTTGGAGGCTCCATTAGTCTTCTTGATGTGGTTCACTTTCCAAACACATATGTTGGTAGCACTGTGGTAAGGCTAGAATGGAGGCTACCTGTGCTTTTCATGGTGCTTCAAGTGACTAGCATGGTCGGGTGTGAATAAGGGGCATGGGTGTGTGTTTGATAATTTGTAAAAATGTAACAAATGAAATCTGCGCTGTGTTTATGTAGTTTTAGGTGCATGACGTGTAAGCAAATGCACGTTTGTGTTGCCTTATGCATGGTTGTGTTAGCCATGTAAATGGTCGTGCATCTAGTATTTAGATAATGCACAACATAATTATGCACTTATTGTGCAACATATTCAATCATGATTTAACCATTCCACCAATCACAATGCGCACCCATACATTAGGCACACATTCGTGTGTCAGTAGGTTATTTGAAATTCAATTTGGATTTGCTTTTGTTAACTCTAATTTGATAAACAATATGGGTTTTATCCACCTGTCAAAATGCACAACCATGTGTTTGACAAACGCATGATCGTATGTCAAGGGCAAAATCCTATTTTGACTTTCAACCTAATTTCAACAAATTTGACAAGTGAAACATGATAATGTTTGAATATGGTATTCACCAAGGCAATCAGTCATATGCCTTTAGAGCCCAATCAACACTTTTATTATGTGTGACCCACAAACTCTTTACTAAAGCGATGATGTTTGGATTTAGATTAAACCTGAACATAGATCATGGGCAGTATTGAGTTTTAGATATGATCAATGCAATTAGGAAAGTATGAGATATGATCAATGAAATTAGGAATGTAGAATATAGTGCTTTCTAAATTAGAATTGTACAAGTGTATATCTATCCTTGTATTCTTTAAACATGATATATAGAAAATTATTCAAATCCTTATATGGTATCAAAGCCTCTTCTGAAACACCTTAATCTCAATTTTCGACAAATGTGCACTATTCTAACGAAGTTTGATCATCCCTCTTTGATTGTCAGAACCTTAGTTTGACACCTCCGGTCGGTTCCTCTCCTTCTGTAAAACTCACCTACCATTGTAGCCTCACGCTCTTTCACATGTGACATTCAAATCGACAATTTCTTTCTTCGATCTACTTTTTTGACGAGCTTGAGTTCTCACCGCTAGCACTAATCGCTTAAAGCAATGCCGATGACTCTTCCCTTTCAATTTCATCATTGTTCGATGACTAGAAGGTCGTCTTTGGTCATCGAAACTGTTGTTGCTGCATTTTTTTTCTTGATGTTTCACCCTAGTGCTTGGTAGACTCCTCTGTGCTTCTGTTCTCCTTCAAATTGCTAATTTGGCTACTGGATACTTGAGTTCTCACCGCTAGCTCTAATCGCTTAAAGCAATGCCGATGACTCTTCCCTTTCAATTTCATCATTGTTCGATGACTAGAAGGTCGTCTTTGGTCATCGAAGCTGTTGTTGCTGCATTTTTTTTCTTGATGTTTCACCCTAGTGCTTGGTAGACTCCTCTGTGCTTCTGTTCTCAAATTGCTAATTTGGCTACTGGATACTTGAGTTCTCACCGCTAGCTCTAATCGCTTAAAGCAATGCCGATGACTCTTCCCTTTCAATTTCATCATTGTTCGATGACTAGAAGGTCGTCTTTGGTCATCGAAACTGTTGTTGCTGCATTTTTTTTCTTGATGTTTCACCCTCGTGCTTGGTAGACTCCTCTGTGCTTCTGTTCTCCTTCAAATTGCTAATTTGGCTACTGGATATTTATTGTATTGGTGAATCTTTATCCTGCCATGTGAGTTGCTATTTTGGTGGATATTTGTACTGTTTTTGTTGGCTGTTGTTTTTTCGGTTGTTACTCTTTGGTGGATATTCGTGTTGGTTTTTAGTTGTTATTTTGGATTTGATCTTTTTTGTGTTGGGTATATTGTATTGAATTCGTGGTACTAAAACATATTTATGGAAGGATTCAACTCAAAATCAGGGGCCTTTACCTTTTCATCTCTCTGTACCATCACAATTGAAAAATTGATAGGTGGTAATGCAAATTACATCTCATGGGCTACCTTAATAGAATTATGGTGTATAGGGCAAGGTTTGCATGACCACTTGACTCTCAAAGAAAGTATGCTCTGGATATCTTAGAAGAGATAGGAATGCTGGATTGTAAATCTATTGACTCTTCAATGGATCATAATATTAGACAGGGGGAGCCACTTGTAGATTTTAAGCGATATTGGAGGTTAGTAGAAAAACTCTTTTACTATCACAAGACTAGATATCTCGTATTCAATTAATGTAGTTAGTCAATACCTGTAGTCTTTATATGATTCTTATTGGAATGCAACTATTAGAATTCTGAGATACAATAAGGCAATACCAAACAAATGCTTCTTGTATGAAGACAAGGGTCATGCACGAATTGTTGGATATTCTGATGCAGATTGGATAGGATCCCTAGTTGATGGATGATCAACTTTAGGATATTATGTCCTTATTGGTGGCAATTTTGTTTCATGGAAAAGTAAGAAGCAGGATAGTGTTGCTAGGTCAAGTGCAGAAGTTGAATATGGGGCAATGGTCTTGGTAACATGTGGACTAATCTAGTTGAAGCAATTGATTCAAGAACTGAAGTTTACAGAGGTGCTACAAATGAAATTATTCTGCGATAATCAGACAACTTTTTACACAGCTTCTAATCCAAATTTTCATGAGAGGACAAAACACATAGAGTTGATTGTTATTTTATTTGTGAAAAAATTATGTTTGGTTGTATAACCACTAGTCATGACAGTTCAGTTGACTAGCTAGCAGATATTTTCACTAAATCTCTATGAGGTCCTCATATTGATTTTATTTGTAACAAACTTGGTGTATATGATTTATATACTCCAGCTTGAGGGGGAGTATTGAGTTGTAGATATGATCAATGTAATTAAGAAAGTATGAGATATGATTAGTGTAAATAGAAATGTAGAATATAGTGCTTCCTAAATTAGAATTGTACAAGTGTGTTTATATATCCCTGTATTCTTTTAACATGATATATAGAAAATTATTCAAATCTTTATAAGCGGCATCTAGTAAGGCATTACGACCATCCAATTATATGAGTGTCAACGAATATCTTGGAGCTTACGCAACTTGATAGTTGACACACAATTCAATTAATTTTCCACTTAGTAGAAGTATACTCTTCACTTTGGCAAACAAAGTTTCGACAAACAGGGGTTTAATTAAGGTGTTATGTTGAAGGTTTTGTGCGACTTAATATTTAATTGGGAGTTTTAAGTAATTAATCTTATCAATTTTAATTTGCATGTGAGGTAATATTTGTAAAATAAAACCTAACATGCATCCGATAATGTCTAACAAACGTGCTTGTATGCGAGTTAAACTAATGTTGAACTCTGAGCTAAGGGGACTAACTAATCAACCTAGGTCTTGTTTCTTTAATCTTCAAAACTTCAAGTATGTTCCTCCTCTTCGTTAAATCTTTTATTAATTACATTATTTTGTTTTCTAGTTACATAATTTTAAAAATTAAATAAGTAACTCCTATTTTAAATTTTACATTGTAAAATTAAAAACCTCAAATTACATTAATGGGGAAGAAGGTGAGAGAAGAATTACATCAAGTAGATCAAGAGAAGGCAAAACATGCAGGGCCTATTTTATAATTACATCATACAATTTGAAAAACCAGATCATACATAGACAAGTTTACTCGTATAATTGGCACCATTTATATTCAAAAAAATACACATAAAACAATTAAAATTAATTATTAACCACGTGTCAAATTACATTTGTAATTTTACATAATTGTAGTGTAATCCTCAAGTGATGTAAAACTTGCATTTTGACTCCTGACAAGTCAACCAAACCACAATGCTCAATTTTATGTCACACATGGGCGTGTAGTAACATGCATGGTCATGTGTTGACTAATTTCAGAATTCAGCAAAATTCCAGAAACCCATATGGGCAAACACACGATTGACACACAATCACACATATTGGCAGAGTTTGGTCTACAAGTATGAATTATTCACACACAACTTTGTATAGACGCATGATATGAATACATAGGGCCTTGACCCTATATATTATGCTATGCATGACTGTGTTTTGTCAACTTGCACGATCGTGCATAACATAATTTTTAGAATTCCCAGTGATGGGAATGTTGAAAATTCACCCACTTTCGGCAAGTTCTCAGAATGACCCGAAATTGGCATGAATGCCAATAATTATTCTGGCAACAACTCCTATTACGCGCAACAACGCACAATGGAAGTGGATTCGTACGATAGTGCGAAATCGAGCCATTCAACTGGTTACCTGCACTTCAACCCAAATGACAATTTATTCTTAATATCACATGAAGCAAAACTTGATAATATGACACAATATACGTTGCAATTAACATATTCAACATGTTATCTCAAATTCATCAAAATCAATAACATGCAAATATATAATATGTATGAAAATTGTTTTAGTATGCTCGAAGACAGTGGCTTTGATACCGTTGTAGGAATTCCTTGGTTCGACGAAAGGGTGACTATGCAGCTGAAATTAATAAAACTTAAACAAAGTCAGGGGTTTTGCCATAAGATATCATTTTTCAAAACATACAAGAAAACAAAACATAAACATCCATAGGGTGTTTATAGAATATGTACTTGCATTTAGAGGCTCCATTGGTCCTCACGTGGCTATGTGGTTCTCTTTTCCAACACGTATGCTGGTAGTGTTGTGTTGATCCACATTGAGCAAGGCTTGAATAGGGGCTACCTATGCTTTCACATTGTTGGTAGTGACTAGCACGGTTTAGTGTGAATAAAGGGCACAGGTGTGTGTTTGATAATTTGGAAAAAACATAACAAATAAAATCTGCATTGCGTTTATATAGATTTAGGCGCACGACACCATGCAAGCAAATGCATGCTTGCGTAGCCTCATGCACAGTTAAGTTAACCACATACACGACCATGCATCTAGTGTTTAGATAATGCACAATTGCGTCAGTTATGCATTTATCATGCAATGTTTTGAATCATAATTTAATCGTTTTACCAATCACGATGCATGCTTGTGCACTAGCCACACGTGCCTACATGTCGACAACTTTTTTGAAATTCAAATTGGAGTTGGTTTTATCAAATCCAATTTGATAAATACTATGGGTTTTATTCACCTGTCAAGACGCAACCCAATAAACATATGGTCATGTATCAAGGCCAAAACCTTATTTCGACTTTCAATTAGATTCGAACGGATCTAATAAGTCAAACGCTACAATGCCCAGATATGATACTCACCAGGACAATTAATCTTATGCCTCTAGAGTCCAATCAACTCCTATTGTGTGTGACTCACAAGAGCTCTATTATACCTATACTGTCCAAATCTGTATTGAATCTGAACATAGTTTACGAGTGATCTCTAGTAAGACATTATGATCATTCGGTTAACAGAGTGTGAGCGAACATCTTTGAACTTGCACAACCCAATAGTTAATACATAATTCGTTCCCTTTGTCATGTTGTGTCTCTCAAGGTTGAGATATGAACTCATGTTTACCTCAGTAACTCTTTGTATATTCAGATATATGTGCCAATCAGATATATTGGATTAGGCAACAACCAGATCCATTATGGCCATAAATTTATTGGTTATGGACATTTTTCATAGAGATACCACTCTTATGTTTGGGAGTGACGAATCTTTTGTTTATTCACCATAGACTTCGTACTGATTATGATACAGTTAATCGCTCACCTTTATAATGCCCTAATTACGGTGATAGGTTTGATGATATCAAATTATATCACTCTTAGCATAAGATAATCTGACGATCTCAAATCGAAGGATTACATGTATCTATCAAGTTAAGAGGATATTTTCGTAGATATAGAAATTACCATTTATATGGAATTTTTTTATTGGTCTGTTCAGTAAATATGGCTATCAAATCATGCACTCATGTGTTATACTAAGCTATGAACAACAAATTCGAAATATGCAAATAGTAGTCACCTTTACGTTGGGTCATTCAATGCTATGATAATCTCATCATCATCAGTTGTGCCCTAGGTCATAACAATGTCGAGATTATAGATGATTCTAGTATAACCATCAACGAGTGCATGGGGAAAACATGATTAGTAAATTGATTCCCTTGTTTTGGTTTTACCATACTAAGGATATATTACATGAATCAAATATTGTATAATAGAAAATACCTTTTATTAATAACTAATATTGTACATCAATTACAACAAAATACATGGTTATGGGGTATTTACCCTAACACATCTTTTGTTCCTTTAATGGGAGGGGCATGATTAATAGCCCCTTAAATTACACGTACTTTTATATTATAGAATGATTTGTGGCTTAGATATAGAGGATAATTAATGACATTTGAACAATAGTTACACATAGTTATGGTTGTTTTTTAATGTTTTTCTTCTTTCCCTCTGATCTTTCCTTCCTTTGAACTTCTCTTTTCACTCTCCTTCAACCTTAGAACACTTTCTTAACTAAAACATTTCTTTTCTTTTCTCTTCGTTGATGTTGAATACACTTCATAATTATAAGCAATTTCTACTTTTGTATGATACCAAAATATTTTATCCTTGGTTAAATACAAATTGGATGCTAATTTTTCTCATAGGCCCAACCAAGTTAGATAATGATTATTTGATTACTTTTTTTTAATAATATATTGTTCTCCTTTTCTAAGTTAATAAAGTAAGAAAAAAAATTCCTTGAACAAGTAATTGAAGTGAACAATTTATTGTATGATTGATGTTTTGTAGATATATTTTAAAAATCCATCTCATAGCTATATTTAATTTTTTTATTTTTAGGTTGTGCATACCTTACTATTCTTTAAAAGCATATATCATGGGAATGAATTATTGCAAATTAACACTATGGTAATATTACCTGGCAGTTTAAATATAAAAATAAAAAAAACAGAAGAAGAATAATTTTACTTCTTCGGGTTGATGATAATGGCGGAAAGGAGAAAGTAATAAAAAAAAATAAACAGGACAGAAAATACGGGAGAATTAAGTAGGAAAGAGGATTCTCCTATATTTTCTTTCCTGCTTTTTGATGCAAATACATGTGCAAAGTTAAGGGTTTGTTGATCTTGTTCCTCATAAAAATGCTACGGTTATAATTTGGATAGAGAAAAGAAATTATTATGGCATGATAATAAATCTTCAGCCTTCATTGTGTTTTATTCCAAATGTTTAAGTTTGATATAAAATTATGTGTAAATTTAAGGGGTTGTTGATCCTGTCCTTCATAAAATGCTAAAATTTATATATCTATTGATTGATGTTTCTTTTAGTAATTTTGATGCTATTAGTTGAATTTTTGAATGGATGTCGAGTTTTACGGATACACAAATATATACACAAACTGCTAGTTTCCCTTATAAAATTGATTAAGATTTTATTGAATGACGATTCTGACTTTGCATGATAAAAAAGTCATATTAATTGTTTGTACCAAATTTTATTTATTTGTTGCTTATCTGCAGCCCTCCCGCAATAGAGAGGCTATCAGGTGGCCTGTTTCAAGAAGTAATCATCACAAACACCATTCCTGTGTTGGAGCAGAACTATTTTCCTCAGTTGACTATCCTGTCAGTTGCAAACCTCCTAGGGGAGACCATATGGCGTGTTTATGATGACTGCTCAGTGAGTAGCATCTTTCAGTAAGATTGGATTATTACAGTAACTTATGAAATTTGTTGAAGCCTCCAAAATATAAAATGAAATTAATTCATTCCTTCTCCCGTCATGATTTGGTTGATGTACCCTCAGTCGTTTGCTTTTGTTCCATTCTTTACTTAGGAATACAAGGATTGCATAAATTGATTTGCTGAAATTTAGGAACTCTACATTTGATATAGAAGAGAATTAAAAAATTTGAGTGACAAAAAAAAAAAAAATGAAAAATGTAAAAAAGCTTATTATCTTAGTAACACCACCTAATTTTTGTTAGATTTATTGAATGTGGTAATTTCTAATAGTCTAGCTTGTCCAGTGTTAATCTCAATAACAATGTCACTATAGATATTTTAGCTGAATATTTCTTTAGTTTGGAGATCGTAGTGCTGGGAGTAGATTCATTTCAGATCTTTTGTGATGGTCAGGGTGGCTATGAACCCTATTCGAGCTTGGGCATTGACTGATCAAATTACATCGATGGTTTGTAATTCAGCTTCACCATTGGAAGTCCTCTATCTCATTGATAACAGAACTGTGAACCTATAGCAAAATCATAAGTTTCTGAACAGAGGGGCTGAATCTTTTAGTTGTGTTCAAAGCTTTATACTATGCGGTTCAATAGGCAGGGTTTCAGCAGCTTCAATTGAATTCTGTATAGATCTTTTTAGATTCTTGTTTGCGGGAAATGTTACAAGAGTGAATGGAAGCAGATGTATAATTTCTGTTTGATTTTATAGTTGAATGCCAAACCACTTTGTATATTAGATTTTCAATTTTTTTTATATCAATAATATTTTGTGAAATTACTGCTAGTTGCTTTTGGAGTTTATGAAATGAGCATTTTCTGCTTGAATTTGCTGTAGTAACATAATATGACATTATCTACAAATAAGGCATCCCACCACGATCTTGAATAGTTCAATTTTATATTGTGTTTGTATTAAGTGTATTGAATCCTCAGTGAAAATTTAATATTTAATTGTGTTGAGTTGTACCATATTAGCTCCCTATACTCTCTCCATTGTATTAAAAATTGATCCTAACTCAGTTTCATCAGAGAGCAACTGAATATTTTTTTATTATTTCATCTTTTATTTGCTTATGAGAACCACGAAAGCGGTTGCCCCAGGAATTTTGAGTTAATAGATTATAACAGGATATCCATGAACATGATACTGTGAACTGTTTAAATAAAGTTACATAATATTTAACCTGTAAACTTTGGTTTGGCTCCCAGCATCATCATCTTCTGTATTTCATGTATAATTTTAAAGAGTTACGGTTGCATTATGAGAATTCCTACACCAATGACTTTTCATGGGGGCTGAGAAACTACAGTTTGTTTACTGCAGATGTTGGATTTAGTTAATAGACCTGGTTTTATTGCAGTCACAATCACTGAAGCAAATAAAAGGACTGAACGGAAGTAAGAAATTTGGTCTTTTATGCAATCTACATGACAAATCAGCAGAAGTGTCAGTCAATTACATGGATCATGACAAGCAGAGGAGCTCTAGAAGAACACTTACAAAGCCCTTATACCGTAGCAATAAGTTTTACAACACGAAAAAGTACTAGAAGAGGCTCTTCCTGCCACATGTACATCTCACCGTACAAAGCGAGAATTACACAAAAGAGCTGCGAAAGCCACTGAGAATACACAAACTGGTCAAAGTTTAAGTGTGAGATCTGGTGCAGAGTTATCCAAGTTCACTGGTGGAGTGGCTTCCAAAATATTCATTCTTGAACTTCCCGCTGCTGTAAAACTTTGATAAATATTGCCTGGCTCCGCTACCTGACGGAAACTACCTGGCCATAAGAACTCTGCCTCATCACCCTCCACATATATTGGGAGACCAGGATAGCCATGTTCAAATCTGGCATTGGTTCTAACATCAGGCAATCGCATGGATGGTGCATAACGTTGATGCACTGATGAATGAGCTTGGATCCCCAGAGACCTGAAGGAAGAGCCATGAAGAGGCAGATATGTTGGAGTGGAGCACCTCTCAGAAAATATCCCCATTCGCATAGCCCGTTTAGCAAGAGTTCTTTCTCTTTTATGTGCATTCTGATGGCCACCAAGTGCCTGGGAGCTGTAGAATTTTCGATGACAGTAAGTGCAGGAAAACACTCGTGGAGTGGCTGCTGCTGTGGGATTATTCACTGGTTCATTGCTACTCGCACTTGTGCTTGACAATGATAGTCCTACTGAATCCTGTCCTCCCGATTCATTGTTACTGAGGCAGAGAGTTAAGTCAAGTAAAAATGGATCTGAATTTGGTTGAATCTCTAAAGGATTAGTGAGATTTGAGGAGTTAGTGAGGCTGTTATTGGAGGGAACAGCAGATGCTTCTTGGTTTGAAAGGTTGGAAGCTACTTGGCTGCTAATATCAGAATCATTTTCTGATAAAGCTTCAACCTCAAGGTCAATTTCTGGTTTCATGGTTGAATTGAAATTTTGAAGCAAAGAGTCTAGACATGCAATACGAGAATGATGAAGCCTAAATAATGTTTTGCTGTATTTACATAATCTTCACCTGCATTTTTCAAGATATGATGAATGTTTAGTTCATTGCAGTTTAAACTTATACGGAAGGCCAAGTCTTGTGAGCAGGGCCTTATAATTGGAAAATCAAAGCTCAATGCAATTTTCGACATAGATATGAAAGAGCTTTAAAGCTGCATGAAACAAAAGCAAGACTGCTTATGCTCCAAAAACAATATTTTTCAAATATATCGTGTACACTTGCTTTCATCCACACATCAAGCAAATTTTTTTTTTTGGTAATTACACTCTAAGCAAATTAAAGACCTCAAGGTGTGATACATCTGCTTTGAGAAATTTTCCTCACTTTGTCCCATATGCATCCAATATTTATTCAATATATTTGCAGTAATGCTAAGCCACACTATGAGCGGTGCTAAAACAGGTCTTTAATGATGTCAAGCGCATTAGGTGTAAAATGGAAGCTTTATGGATATCTAAACTCCAGATGACAATTCCCGGCTTTAGGGAAACTTACTGCAACACAAAAATTATCCTGATGCCCATGCCAGTAATTAATTGTTGGTCCCAGAAAGATATGAAATCCTTATCTATTTTCCTTAGCTTTGATCCTATCTGTGTTGTCTAATGGGAGTTGTTGGCACTGGACTTTGCTGTCCTGTCTCATTGATAAACAATTTGGTGTCCTGTGTAATATATGACAATAAAACTGTTTGATTGATGGTGAGCGTGCTGGAAATTTTGGGCAGTCATATTTTGTTGGCAAAAAAAGGTGATACAGCCGTAACAACAGAGGAGGTTGAAAGACCAGAACTGCTGGTAGCTATCGACTGACAGTGAAATTAGAAGCTACTTGTGAGGGATACCGGAGACTCAGGCATGGAAATAAAAAACTAGGAACTTTGTACTCACAACATATAAGCTCACTTATTCAAAGCATTAGTATCAATTTTATACAGCAAATCAAGTATACGAGGTATATTTATATAAACAAGTCCTACTCTGAAAACTTGTTCTTGTGATGGTCTCATCAGAGAAAACAATTTCCCCAAAGTACAGGTTTAGAAATCCAATCGTATCTGCCATCATAATCTAATAAGGTGTCTAAATTATTGATACATGATCATTATTTGTTGCAAAATCAAGACATGCAAAGGGTCCGGAAAGTATAATTTGTGTTAAAAGAAATGTTAAAATGTGGGGGATATTTGATTCTTGACAATGATGTACAAATATGTGACAAAAAATGCATAAATTAGTAACAGACGGAAAGATTAGTCCTGAAAATTCTTAGAAGTTAACTTTACAAAAAGAAAAAACAGCATCGATTGTACTCCAGCACCAAAAAAAAAAATAAAAATTGATAGGGGAGACAGGAAAGAACTGTCATAGCTTATCAATCTAAACTTCAATCCCCTAGTTTAAGATTTTGAAGTCGAGGTTTTTGTATAAACTTAAAAAGAAGCTAACAGAAACTAGACAGTTAATGAACCAAAGGAATCCCAGAGAGTAAAGCAAGAAGAAGAGTTGCATGAAATGAGCAAAATATAATTTCTTTCCTGCAACAGGCGTCAAGAGTCAAGTTCAGCAACAGGCGTTATAGAAATTAAAATGAAATAACAATATATCAAAGTAAAAGAATTCAAGAACTCAGCACAAAGTACCGTACAAAATAAAAGAAAAGATATCACAAAGGTGAGTTTCTAAAAAACAAACAAGTAAAGAGAAGAGAAAGAAACAAAGGGTCGTAGTCATACCATCAGCATAAGAAGCAGAGGTTTTGGAAATGCAGAAAACGAAGTTGAGTGGAGGAGTATCAAGGGTGATCATTACAAGACAAAAACATCATAAATGGGAAACCTTAGGAAAAGAGAGAAAGAGAGAGAGGAAGGAGGAAGAGACAGTGGTGGGACGTCAGAGAAGTCAGAGGAAAAGGAGGCGTTAGTGTTGGGATAAAATTAACAAAGGAAAAGGTTATCTTAATGTCCAACTAAAAATGTACTATTCTTTTACTTTAATGGATGATGAGTTTTGGGAATATCAAACAAACCGCTCTGCGTACAACTTGGGGGTAAGTACACATACTAGAAAGGAGGAGTTCATAGTCACTTAGAATCTTTTCCCTTTAGCTTTCACTTTCTCTTTCCACTTTCAAAGCAGGCTAATATGGGATAACTTCAAAGTGCATGGGCTCGCCTTTCTTTCTTCACCTTTCTCTGCACGTCCCTCCGCCCATCTCTAGGACTACAACCAAAACTATTCTCCTTCTTTCTTTATATATATATATATATATATATATATATGTTATCTCAGCTCTTTAACAATTTAGTCATGCAACTAGGAACCCGCATATATTTGGTGAGTACCTATTGTTATACTATGAACCTTTAGACAGAAAACTATTTAAAATTGCTAGTAAGCACTCCACTAATAATGTCATGTATTTTAAACTAATAATTCATGTATATTTTAGTAATTTAAGACTTGATTCGGTGTTGTGAGGATAGCCTAGTAATTTGACAGACCCAGTAGACTTAAAATAAGGAGCTATTATAAGCTATGGTCTGTGAGGTTTGAAAAAAAAATAATTCAATCTCTCACCAACTATCAGAGAAATCCTCGTGTACCTTCCCCCAGGTTTTCCATTTCACCAATTAACTTCTTTAAAGTCTGCTTTCTATCGGAAAAGTTGGATGAAAAACTGATATGTTTGTATTGACCATATACCATACCTTAAACTCATTTCAGACTTTGTAAACCAACACAAATAATTGTAACCATTTTTACTGTTCCTACCTGGTTACATTTCCAAAAGAAGGTCTACGTACCCATCAGCCTCATATTGATTGAAATTGGAGTGCGGATAACACAAGCTATCATCCTTTACTTCTCTCTCAATTTTTAAAGGCACAGGCACAAAATATATTTATGAAGATTTGAGGATGTCAGCCTTTTTAACTCGGAGATCACAGAATTCCCAAAATTGAGTTGCTTTTTTTATAGAGCTTTCAAAATTCACCTAGTCTTCTTCAACTAGGTTTCTCAACAATTTCAGTCATTCCTTTGTCTGTAAAAAATCAGTCCTTAAACCTACCTCTCTCCTGTCGATTCCTGACCACTGACTATGTTATAATTTATTCATATTTAGGGAAGAGATATCTAGAAAGAGTTTATGGAATTAGTGGAGTCAAGTCAAAAAGTGAAGAAATTAGGCTTGAAATATGCATCTGTTAGTTTTTTAATTTTGTCACAGATGAAAATACTAACATATCCTGGACTTTCAAAGGCTCCGTGGACAAAATGGTGCACATGAGAGAGGTAGTTGATCAAATGGGAAACTTGAAGGGACGTTCGAGGGTTTCTTTAACAGTTGATTGAAAATAATATTTTTTTATTCAAACCCCAAGTAAGTTAGTTGATAATAGCATTAAAATACCCAAAAATCTTAACTCGAGATAAGTCAATCCAGTCTCTATTAAGACAAATACAGTGGACCACCCAACCTGCAGCTGCCCACTAAATCCAACAACACCACCAATACCGATGGAGCTAGAGAATATCACTCAGGGACGATGGCTTTGGAATTTATTCCTGTGCATAATCTGAAACTTCGGTTGGAGACATGAAGGCTTTCTTCATCATTGTTGTTCAAGGCTATTTGTTATATCGAGGTAAAGAAAATATTTTGAATTCTTCTAATATGACAAGAAATTGCACGAATGAGTCCGCGTTTATGTGTTTAAGTTAGTTTAGGTCGATTCTGTTAATATTTTTATTTGCTTTTATGTAAACCCTAATTTTGTTTAAGGGTTGATGACTATCTTTTACTTCATTTTATGTCTAAAATAGGAAGTTAATTCATTTGATTTAAAAGATACATGACTTCATTTTGAAACATTAATGCAACAATTATGAGAAAATTGTATTATTTGTTTGATAAGGTTAAAGGCGTTTTATAAAGAAATCTAGGTTGACTTATGCCAATAAAAAAGGAAGGAAATAAAAAAGAATAATTCCCTATTGTTGTCGATCAATTCTCTGATCTTCAAAGGCTGTCCTTACGTCCCAAAGCTTGACCTAGGATCTGTATCCCTAGCTTGTTTAAGATTTGCTAATTGATTTAAGAAAGTAACATAAAGAGTACATATATATCGGTCTAGAGTCTAGTTTCACTTTGATAAAATGACATGTTCGGTGTGGTCATGTTGGATAGGATTGTGAGCAACATTTATTCCTAGCTTGTTATCAAATAATAGTTTCATAGGACTAACCTTCAGGTTTCGAAAAATAATTTTAGGTCACAAATTGCTTGTACCAAAGCTCGAATTTCTGTCCCTGCATTTGATCTTGCTACAACAACTTTGTTTTTTTTTTTTGTTTACCTAAATTTTCCTGTCACAAATGTAAAATATCCAGTTGTAGATCTTATGTACATAATAGATCCAACTCATTCAGCATCTAGATGTCTGTCACCACCTAAAAAGATTCTGTCTCTGCGTTGGAGTGAATAATGTGATAATTGCCTCCAAATGGAATTTAAAAGGATGGTGCATGGATTGATTTACTCCAATTACTGCACAAAGTAATGTTAGGTCTTGTATCTGACAAATAAGTTAGCTTCCCCACTATTCTTTGATAGGAACCTTGATCAACCATAAGTGCGTCTCTAGAATCACCAATTCTATGGTTTTGCCAACTCGTGTCTCAATCGGCTTACATCATAACAATCCAAAGTCTTTTAGAAGATCTATTATGTACTTATGCTGAGAAATTAAGATTCCATTCTTACTCTAGGTTACCTCAATGAAAAGAAAATACTTTAAGGTCCTTAGATCTTTAATTTTAAACTCCTAAGGCAAGTATGACTTCAAATTGGCCATTTCTTCTATATCACTACCGATATAGATAATATCATCAAACATAGACTATATGAGCAATTACTTTGTCGTATGGTCTACTTGGCTTTTTGATATCCCATTTTTTACAAACTTAATGAACTCGCAAACCAAACTATAGACAAAGTTTTTTTAATCTGTATAAAGTCTTATTTTAGTTGCAAACGTTATTTCTTGTTTCTAATTTCTCAAAACTAGGTGATTCATCCATTTACACCTCTTCCTCAACTTCCATATGAAGAAAGGTACTATTCAGATCAAATTATTGTGAAGTCCAATCAAAGTTAGCTACTTAAAAAACTAGATTTAAATAGTATGAATTTTAGCCATGGGGACAAAACTTTCTTGAAAGTTAATTCAAAGGATTGGTGTATATGTTTTACCTATAAGCCTTACTTTATATCTCTCTAGACTACCATATATCCTCTACTTTAATATGTATATCCACTTGCAACCCAAAACGCTATTTCAATATGGAAGATCTATCATCTCCCATGTTTATTATTTATTAAAGCATGTATTTCTTCTTTCATGGAATCTAAGCCAATTTTTACTCATAAGAGCCTCTTGAGTATTTTTTAGAATCTTAACAATGGAAAGGTTAGATAAAAAAAGCTTGTGTGTTAGTTTAGGGTGTTAAGTACATGTTCTAGTGCCTTGCCTAGAAGTAATAGAAATATCAAGATCATTAAAACAATGGAATATTATCTAAAACAAGAGTTGCAACTATATTTTCCATGCTTGCCATGTATTTATGTGCTTTATCCTATTGAATAACAATGGATTTTGTCTTATTTCCATATAGATAGTGTTGGGGTTGGTGCTCCAAAGTTAATCTTTTTGGCAAAATATGTCCATGATATTTCATGTTTACACAAATATAAATAGAGATTGTAACACCTTAAGGTACATATGAGGCTTTTTTTTTTTTTTTTCATTTTATAGTATGAGGTTATACACCCTAAGGTATGTTGTAAAAACCTTAATTGTTATAGTGAACTAAGCTAAGGAATAGCCTAGGAAGGATAAACTAGCCATTTAAAGGTCTATTCAGGACTATACATGTAAAAGGCCAAGATGATGCTATGTGTACAAAGAACTAAGGTAGGAAAGTTAGTTCTAATGTGTGTCTTTGACATGCACACCTGTGCATGTTATGTTACTTAAGGCCTATAGAAAGGTCATCTCTCTTATTTTTCCCATAATATCAACTAAAGAACTTTTATTCTAAGAGAGAAAGATGGTGACCAAGAGTTGAAAGAAGACTTTGCTATCATCATTTGCCATCGATTAACCAAAATTAGAGCAAGAAAGAGATTGTTCAATGCTAAGCTTTACAAGGAAAGTAGAATATGTTAGGGTAGGTACCCTATGGCCAAGTGTCCATTGTATATTAGTTGTATTATTATGTATTATTGCAATTTGTAATCATTTATGATAAATAATATGAGACATTTCAATTATTTTATTGTATAAAATATATAACATGCTACTAATATGGTAAAATTGAGACAATAAAATCAGATGATTGATTATTCTTTCCATATATATTTATTGATGACTATACTAGAGTGGTCTATAATCTCAATACCACTATGAATATTAGGCACGAGTGATGGTATAAAGATGGTATAAGGATTATCATAGTAAGAGTGATCTTATAAAAAAGTGATGATAGTTTACACGTGTTAAAGTTTGTTGCTTGTAACTTGGTCCCATACATAGATACATGATTTGGTGGTCATATTCACTAGCTAAACTTAATGATGATGATCTCATATAAATGATATTACTTATGTCAATGGATAAATCCTCATGACTTGATTAGTATATGTGGTCTTTTGACTTGAGGTTTACCAGATTACCTTGTACTGAGAATGATATCGTTTGACATAATCAAATACATAATTGTAAATAGGGCGTTATAAATATGAATGATTAATCATGATTAATATAAAGGTTATGGTAGATCAACATGGAATTCACATTATTTTACATGCCGTAGAAAGCTACATATTTACCCCATGCCATCTCTTATTTGTTTGCACTTCTTTGAGGCTTGATCCAACATATATTGCTTTTGCCTTGGCTTAATGATATTTTGAAGTGTTTGGAGCTTCAAGAAATTACTCCAAAACTTAACAAACTTACCCCAAACAAACTTACCCCAAAGTTGTTAATAATGGGATGAAAGAGACTAATTTCTATCAAGAATGTAAGTGGCTTGAGAATAACATTCATATCATCTTCCCTATGTTAAAGAAAATTTGCCCTCAAATCCAAATCATCCTTCACATAAAGGCTAAGATTTTGCACATTAAAAGTAGTTGAGATACCTTCATGATCACTATAAAGACCTACCTTATAAGTATTGTCATTCACCCTCTTGATGACTTTAAAGGAACCATTAACCCTTAGTGCCAACTTACTTTTCCTCTTGTTAGGAAACCTCTCTTTTCTTAAGTTTACCCAAACTAAATCTCCAAGCTTAAATAACTTTGGCTTTTTATTCTTGTTAGCCCTCTACCTAACATACTCATTGGCTTTCTTGATTTGCACTCTTATAACCTTATGTAAAATTTTCATTTATTATATCCTTTCATTGACATCCATACTTGGTTTGAAGTCAAGGGGCAAGGATGTGAGATCAATGGGAGTAAGTAGATTTATACTATAGACAACTTCAAAGAAGGAATGCCTTGTAGTAATGCTTGGGCTTTTATTATAGCTAAACTTAGTATATGCCAACTTTAAGTCCCAATCCTTCATATGCTTACTAAACAAACTCCTCAAAATATTTTTCAAGGTTCTATTAGTCACTTCATTTTGATCATCAGTTTAGGAGTGATGTGAAATACTAAAAAGTAGTTTGGTTTCAAATTTACCCTATACACTTCTTCAAAAATAGTTTAGAAATTTGGTGTCCTTATCCAATACAATAGTCATAGGAATACCATGTAACTTTACAACTTTACTAAAGAATAATTAAGAAACAACATGGCGTCTTTTTTTTTGGTAAAGAACAAAATGGGCAATCTTGAAGAATCTATCTATAACCACTATGATGGCAACTTTGTTCTTTGATTTTTAGGGAAAGCTACTACACAATCCATACTAACATCTTCCAAAGGTGATTTGGTATAGGGTGATAAATAGGGACCTAATTTAAATTGACTTTTGGATTTTTGACAAGTTTCACACCTAACCATTACGGATTGGACATCCGCTAACATCCTAAGCTAATAAAAATGTTCTTTCACAACCTCCAAAGTTTTATTAACCTAAAATGCCCAACTAAGCCTCCCCTATGGGCTTCCCTTATCATCATTTCCCTAAAGCTACCTTTAGGAACACATAATTTACTCCTTTGAAATAAATATCCATCATGTACCACATAGTCTTTATATCCAATCTTCCAGCATTTAAGTATACAATTCTTCATCTCCAAATCCTCCTTATAGCATAACTTCATCAATTCAAACCTTTACACTTTAAAATCAAGAAGATTTAGAAAGACATACCTTTTAGATAGAGTATTGACTACTACATTGTTTGCTTTTTGTCTATAGTTGGAAGTAAAAAAGAAAAATTGCAAGAAGAATAAACTATCTTGGTTGAAGATAATGACTTTAATAATCTAGGGCACTCACCATAGCATAAAACTCCTTGTCATAAGTGCTATATTTTCTCTTTGATTTATTAAGTTTCTTACTAAAATCTATTATTAGCTTTTTTTTAGGTCATAATTGTACCAATGCTCACTCCATTAGCATCACACTCTACTTCAAACACTTGAGCAAAATTTGAGAGGGTAAGAATGTGAGTTTCAAATTGTCTTTTCTTAAGCAATTCAAATGCACTAGTTATCCCTTTTGTCCACTTAAAGTTCCCCCTTTTCATGTATTCAGTTGTAAGATCCATCAAAGTGCTTAAATTTAGGACAAACCTCTTATAGAATGACGCTAAACCATGAAAGCTCTAGGCTGCTATGAAGGTAGATGGGATAGGCCAAGTTTGAATGGCTTTTACCTTGGATCAATCCATTTGAATGCCTTTTTCTTATATTACATATCTATAAAACACTACACTTTTCACAAAAAACTCATATTTTTCCCTTTTATTAAATAATCTTTAGTCTATCAACAGTTCAAATACTTGCTTAAAGTGATCTACATAGTCTTCCTCACTTTTACTATACACAAATATATCATCAAAGTAGACCATAATAAACTTCCCTATGAAAGGTTGAAACACCTTATTCATCAACCTCATGAAAGTGTTATGAGTATTAGAAAGTCCAAAGGGCATGACTAACCATTAATATAATCCTACTTTGGCCTTAAAGGTTATCTTCCACTCATTTTCTTCTCTTATTTGAATTTGGTGACACTCATTCCTCAAATCAATTTTGGAAAAGACTACAGCTCTTTGAAGCTCATCTAACGTATCATCTAATCAGGGCATAGGATACCTATACTTGATTATTATAATATCCCAAAAATCAAATTCAATTCTAATATTACCACTTGGCACACATGTATTTATTAAGTTGATTATTGTACAAGGATAAGTTAATATGAAAGTTATTAAGAAAAGAAAAAAAAAAAGTGACAACACACAACTGTACTAGGGTTAGCCAAACAAGATTTTATATATATACATTGCCTTGTTTCTTTACTTGACAACTATTTCCCATTTTTTCTTTCACACCTATAAGTTCTTGGGAGCAAAGAAAATAAAAAAGAGAAAAGAAAGAAAAGAAGATAAAAGAAGAGAAGGAAGAAAAAAAAAAAAAAAATGGGGGGGGGGGGGGGAGAGCGGAATCTTGAATTTTCATTTTCATTTGCCTACATAAGCCAACTTCATTTGTGTTTTGGGATTTTTTTTAGCAAGCAAAGCTTAGGCCATTGTAGAGAGAAAATGTCAGAGAGTTGAAAGTACTGTTTGTTATCATTGACTGCCATTGATTTGTCAAAGTTTGAGCAAAAGAGAGAGAGATAACCTATTTAGTAACTTTACAAGGTAAGTAGAATACTCACTTTCAATCTGGGATTTGAAGTTTAATGCATTCCTTAGCTACATGCTATATTGATGGGTCAAGAATAATTACTTGATATAATAAAGATTAAACACAATTTTAAGTTGAATTTTTATTTCATATTGTATGGCTATCAAGTTTAGATGCAACTTAAATTCCCTATGGTTATGGTTGTATTTTAACATTGATTAAATGTTGGGTGATTGTAAAGAAGTGTAAGAAGAAAAAAGGGATTACACTGCATAGTACCTTATGAGGCCAAGTTGCTAGATTCATTTATTTTACCAGTTTTAGCAGTATAGTAGTAACTCTAACCTATGGTTGATAAGGTTTTAGAGATGATTTTCAGTTTTAAATTAGACTAAGGAAATTGCATGGTTCAGATTATCATGACATAGTTTTTAGTGTTTTAGATATGTGATTTTCAACAGGCATATGAGCTAAGATATAGTTGTCAATGCATGTCTCTATTTATTATTTGGTATATTAGCATTACATTCATATTATACCATGCAAAGTATCCATGAAATTTCTCTCAAAATTTAGTTATTCCTTAAGTTGAGTATAATCTCATAAGATGATTTCAAGAAATTGGGAAAGAATATGTATTCTGCTTACTAAATGATTTCACTAATTTGCCCTTAGAGTATTTTGGCCTAGTGAGTATGGTTGGACAGGAAGGTGAGTTTTGTGCTATTAGGTAGAGTCTAGTATTGTTACCTTGAAACATAGATTCTTATGTTATTTACTACGATATGAAGATTTCAAATGTTATGTAAGCTAAAATGTTTCATGATTGACTTTGATTTAGCCATAACTTTTTTAAATTTAAGTTTAGAATTATTACAACAAGAAAATGTTTTTTAAGGCATTTTCTATAAAAATTTTTTAGTATGACTTTAGAACAACAAATAGTTAATAAGTTTTAAATATTTACTTCCACCAGGTTGTAAATAAAGGAATTTTCATATTATAAGGGATATTTTGTCAAAATTTTGTCAAATTCAGGTTTGAATATTGTACTTTATGATGTTTTAAGCTTACCAAAGACTTTGGTGGCCTTATGCCAACCCATATCCTAGAGTCGATCTCAACTCTAGGTTTAGATCATAATAATTATGATTTGGTTTATATCCCTACTATCAACACATATGCTTGTCATGGTCTCCCAAGTAACAAATTAAAAACATCTATAAGAATGACATCACAAATCATTTCATCCACATACCTCTTGTTACTTGAAAAGGGAATGATAACTTGCTTGGCAACTTGTAAGGTGTCTTTATTGCTTAACCATTGAAGCTTTTAAGGTCTAACATGCTCAAGGGTTGGTAGACTTAATTTCTTTATAAAAGAGGTGGAAGCAACATTGGTACAACTCCCACTATCTATTATTATAAATAATTCTTTTCTTTTATAGTACACCTTGTTTGGAATAGATTTTCCTTTTGATAGTCTTGTATGTTGTCTGGGGCATACAACAATTTCTTGAGAACTAATAACTCTCCTTGATTGGGATTGGCTAATTATTATTCTTCATTCTTAACTTCAATTTCCTTCTCTACCTCCCCATCTTGAAATCCCTAATTTATAGTCGTTATCCCCTTCAAAGTCATAGCTTGATTACTGGAGTAATTGGACTGGAAATGTTCATAACCATGACACTTAAAATACTTCTTATTCTTAAGTGCATTTTAACAAGCATCATCTTGCACTTTTGGTTTCTCTTTACTAAAATCAATATATTTCAATTTACCAAAATCCTTAGGTGGGGTGTAAGGTTTGGTATAGGATGGTAACCTGTTATGGCAAGGATGGTGACCCCTTACACTAAATACTCTTCTTGAACAACTTTTTATAGGTGGTGAATTTTTTAGTCTTGTGTTGTTTTTGTATCTTTAAGGCTAGGTTACATGCATCATAGAATGAATGATAGGGTTGTAACTCCATCTTGTATGTTATTTCTCTATTCAATCCTTCTACAAACCTAGCTATAAGATGCTCCCTCTTCTCTAGTATATCATTTATTAACTTCAAATTCTCTAACATAATCCTTTACCTTTTTGTCCCTTTGCTTTAAATTATAAAGTTTGAAGTAAAGGTTTATTTTATGATTTTTGTGAAGGAATCTCTTCTACATTATCCTTTTTAATTTATCCTATGATTTATCTTTCCTCTTCCCTTCTCTTTCCCTTTCTCTTTTCATGTTTTCCCACCACAATCAAGTAAAATCCTTGAACTTTAAGGTTGCTACCTTACACTTCTTCTCATCATCATATCCTTTATAATTAATGACTCTCTTAATACTATAAAGCCAATCAAAAAATGTGTTTAGGTTTAAGCTACCATCAAATTCAAAGACATCTAATTTCAACCTATGGTTATTATCATCCTCCTTTCTTCTCTCTTTTCATATAATTCAGGTTCTTTATTAGAGTCACTAGACAAAGAGATCATCTCTTTAAGAGAAAGAGTACTAATGGTGGTTTTTGGTCTATAATGAATGGTCTTATCATGGGTATCCCTTATAGTTTTAACACTATTGTGGATAATGGAAGGATCATATCTTTATTATAATGGTGGTTTTGGTTATTGGAATCTTGGTTTTTTATTACCTTGGTCGAATCTTGCTATATATCATGCATGAGTCTTGTAAGGGTGTCAAACTTTCCATTCATTTCCATCTTTAATTCATGAATTTGCTCATTTAATCTCATGTCTCCCACTTTCCATGGTTGTGGGCATGATTAAGAACTCTTCCTACTAGCCATTTTATGGAATGGTTCAAGTAATATAGGTTAAAGAATGGTTTAAGAATGAAATGAAAGGGTTTTATGGTTTTATAAATACTAATTTCTAGGGTGAATAGTAAAATTTGAGAATAAGAATAGTGTTTTTAAGGGTTGGGAATGGTTGTGCAAGTATTTAGGCTTATTAGGTTTCTAGGATAAATAAAATGATAAAGGTTTGAGGTCGGGCTAGTTTAACAAATAATAAGGGTAGTTTGGTAAATATCATGAAAGGTAATGTAGTAATTGTGTTTAAAAATGACAAGGGAATTAAATTGTATAGGTTAGATGGTTTACCAAAAATTAGGATGACTAATTTGAGGTAAGGAAGATTGAAGTTTGGATCGAGTTAATTAAGGTAATTAAAATGGGTTTAGGTAATTATAAGGGATATAAGTTGGTACTCACAAATTAAACTATGGTATGACCAACGTAAGAGAATTTATAATGCATTTATTGGAAGTATGGTATGTAGGCTAATTTTAGCGAATGTGTCTAATGGATCAATGATAAAGGAAGGATTCCCATCTTCATCATCTTTTTTCCAACAACACTTGAATGATTTTCATACAAGATTCTCCAAGCTAAGCTATAATTTCTAGCAATATTTCTCCAATTTCCAACTATGCTTTAATTTCAAACATAATAATACACCTTCCAACCTAAGTTATGATACCAAATGATTAAAGTCCAAGCCTTCAAATGCATAACAACATGTAACCCTCAACACATACTTTGACACACAAGACCAAATGGTAAAGAGGTAGAATGAGACTAAGCTTCCACACAAAGACCAAAAATGACTTACTTGGGATTCTAGCATAAGCAAGGATGAAAACTCAAGCCTAAATGAGACATCCACTAGCTTAAGTCAATCACCACCAATCTCTATTGTAAAAAGATTGGATAAAAATAGTTTAAAACTCCTAGAACTAAGAAAGTTCAATTAGAGATTTAAGACAAAAAATTTTGCAAACTTTTTTTTTTGTATTCAATATTCAAGTTCAAATTTACATGAGAAAGAGAATGACACTTATATATATGTCTTATATGTTAAGGGAATTGACTAAAATACCCTAGATTACAGGTATAAAAGAGCAAGTAAAATTTCCATAAATTATAAATTTGAGTGAATAAAAACAGGCGTAGGGTAAAGGTGCACTATGATGCTAGATCATGATGAACACAAAACAGAACATATAAGTTACAAAGTTAAGCCACGATGCTAGGTCGTGACACATATAAAATAAAACATATAGGCTACAACACTAAGTTACGATGCTAGGTCACAATGCCACGACACCCCCAAAGGTGAAACCTACATGCTATGACACTAGGCCATAATGCGCAGATGCTTGTATACTACTTTACACATTACTCCAAAATTTGACCAAAAAAGTATGGTATCTATGCAAGTTAACAAACTTACCCTAAAGTTGTTGATAGTGGGACGAAAAGGACTAGTTTCCATCAAAATCTAAGTGGCTTGGGAATGAATTCATATCGTCATGAGTGTGCATAAGTGTAACTTGGAGACCTTATGAGTTCATTCTATGAGTCCATGTAAACCATTAACTCTTAAACTCATGCTCGTACATAGACCAAAATTTGTTTGTGAGTAGTTGTGCATTGGTCATACCTCTGTTGTACATGTTTTCGGAATTTTTGCAATTTCTAAGAACATCAAGTTCACAACCATGCATGATCGCATACATGTCTATGACTAATTTGATTCTTATTTTTTGACCTTAGGTTAACTACCATGGGTTAAATTATAAGTTTTACAAGTTTTGAGGTTTGGTTATAATTCTATAAATTATAAAGACTAAAATGTAGTTTGACACATGGTTAAATAGTTACAATTAATTTGTTTAATTTTAATTGTTTGTATGTATGTTTGTTGATGTATATGCATGGTGCGCAGTATACGAGTAGACTTGTCTATGTTTGTTTTGGAATTTCTTAGGAATTTATGTTGTAATTTATTAAATAGGACCTACAAATCTTGCCTTTTCTTATATCTCTCTGGATGTAAGTCTTTTATTATCTCCTTCACCTTGAATGCAACTCAAGGCTTCTGAATTTTTATGCAAAATTCAGAATAGATAGTTACTTGAAAATTTTCTTAGAAATTGTCTAACTAAAAGACAAAATAATGTAATTACTTGAATGGGGGAGTAACATACTTGGAGCCTTGAGGAAAAGAAGAAACATGCTTAGCTTAATTAGTCAACCCTTTTGGCTTGGGGATCTGACTTTAATTAAACCCGTATATTAGCATGTTTATATTATGCTTCGTAGTATACATGTTTATGTTTTACTTTATTATTATTTTTTTGCAAATGTCGCCTCATATGGTTGAGTTAGTGGTTTCTTTTTTATCATTGAGGCATATGAGTCACGGTCTCACTGTGGGTATGATAAGTGCATAATTTCATATATATATATATATATGACGCTTGCATTTGGTCTTTTAGGTGTAAATTACGCTTAGTTAGGTCGGGTTATGCTTATTTTGATGATTAGAACATTATCAAATAGGTTAGAATGAATTATGTTTTAATTTGGAAATTTTTTGTGTTTTTGTAATTTTGAAGTTTTAAGTTTTGTATAGGTTTTTGAATGTCGTAAAGTGGTAGAGTATGGAAAAGCATCATAAGCATGCGTAGAAGACATCTAGAGATTTTAGGAATGGTATTATGCATCAAAATTGGAGCTCATTCAAAAAGTTAATTGAAGCCTAAACAAAGGAACAAAGTACAAGAAGAAAAAGTTGGGAAGTAGAACACATAAGCGCCATAGTGAAATAGATAATGGCGCGGGAGCCTGCCATGATGGAATTTCCTTATGTTGCAACAAGAAAGGAGAACAAATTAAGAGTATAACTATATAAATTGACTTCTATAATGGGAATGTCATTGCACTATGTCTAGCTAATTTAATAAATTGATTTAAGAGATTTCCATTTTGGTTAGTACAATTGTGAGACCTTGTTTGTAATTTGGGTTATTTTTCAAATCAAGTATCTATGTTTCTTTGTTTTGAATATTGATGGTTGTATGATTTAGTTGATTAAGAGGTCTATTAAATATTTAATTAGTATGATTTATAGCTAACTAAATTTATAATCAGTGATTGTTATAGTATTCAATTGAAGTGGAAATTAAACACAATAATTATGAAACCAATTTTTGTTACTTGTTAAAGAAAAGTATAATATGAATTAAAAAATTTGATGCTTGTCGATTGTTGTTCATCTTTAACTCTTTCTTAGTTCATAATGTTATCATCAAATTCATGAGGATTGTTTAATACTAATTGGTTTAGTGATAAGACTTAATTTGAGAGTTAGACTCAAATTAATGAGTTGTGGGAAAGTTTGAGAATATTCAGCTTTTGTTAATCTTAGGTTGCATATTTGAAAGCGAATGATACATATCTTTAAAGGCAATGATCAATTGGCAATCGTGAACAATTATCTTGAATTGGGTATTTGCTCTTGATTGAATTTGTGTTATTTGTCCTATTATTAGTCATTACTTTTGGTTTCATTTATTTCTAGTGTTAAAAACCCCCTTTTCCTTTTTTTATTTAAATTCTCATTAACTAGTCTCTATGGGATCAACCTCCACTTATCAATATGTACAATTTTAGAGTTAGAGTAATCAATTTTTAATATAGATGGCATATATCAAAATTTTGGCGCTATCGCTTGGGACTAGTATAATTAGATTTAGTTTTAATTTTTCTTCATTTTATTTTTAACTTTTATGTGAGTTTTTAGTGCATGACCAAGTATTCTTATCATGCTAGCTTAGTTTTCAATCAAGAAATTGAACACACTAGACATAGATTAAGGAGATAAGTTAGGTAAAATCAAGAGTAAAAGGGAGTTTCATCACCAGACATCAATATTTGGCATGGTGTCTGATAGCTCTTTTAGTGACTCTAATGTAAAAGACATGACTATAACTAACAGACCTTAAAGGAGATGATTGTTCATATTTTAACCTAACAACCCTTGTGCATTGATTACCCAAATTTAAATGGTGTATTTGAGTTATAATATGGACTAATCCATCTTTTACCTACATTTCATGGTCTTGTACGAGGAGATCCTCATAAACATCTTAAAGAGGTTTACAAGATAATGCTTAAGTATGAAACCCATCGATGTGACTAAAGAATAAATTAAACTAAGGGTTTTCCTTTTTCTCCCTAGATTAGGATGTAAATGACTGGTTATATGATCTACCATATAGGCCATCAGCATTTAAAACAAGTTGAAGAAACAATTCCTAGAAATGTATTTCCTTACATTAATTACAACTAATATATGTAAAGAGATATGTGGCATTAGGCAAAACCATAAAGAGACATTATACAAATATTAGGAGCACTTTAAGAACCTGTGTTCAAGTTGCCCACATTATCAAATTCTAGATCAACTCTTAATTTAGTATTTTTATAAGGGATTATTACCAATAAAAAGAAACATGATTGAAGAAGAGCATTGATGGACAGGACATTAGAGGATACAAGACAGTTGATTGCTAACATGGTAACAAATTCGTAGCAATTTATGGCACAAATGGATTATATATAAAAGAAGGTTAATAAGGTAAGTACATTTAACCTTGAACATTAAATTTTTTATCCAACTTCCTTAATGAGATTGATGGCTATAAGAAATTTGTATGCTACGAAGGTATGTGGGATTTGCTCAGTGATTAGTCATGTTATAAATATATGCCAACCTTTTCAAGAAGGAGAACCAACCTAGCAAGTCAATACAATTGGAGGATTAATAAGGCAACCACATCAAAAGTATAATCTATACTCTAACTCTTACAACCTAGGTTGGTAAGATAACCCTAACTTGAGCTATAAAAATTAGGGTAATCAGAATCGATAACAACCCCTATACCAGTTGAGGCAGCCACCAAACCAATCATTGAATACATCACTTGAGGATATTACTAAGGCACGGGTAATTAATAGAAAACAATTTTAACAAGAAATACAAAGTAGTATTTAGAATGTAAAAAGACAAGATAGTCAACTATTAACATCAGTGAGCAAGCTTGAGGCTCAAGGGCTTAAGAGGTTGTCATCTCAAATAGTAATGAATCCAATAGAGGAAACGAAGGCCATCATATTAAGGAATGGAAAAAAAAAATCAAGACTACTAATTAAAATACTCCAATTCTAGCCAAGAGTTTTGAAATTCTTCTCAAGGTAAGCTTAACCCATTGTTTTCTTAGTACGGTATCCAAATTTAAAAAGTAGGAACAAGACAAAAAGATCCTTTAGATGTTTAAAAAAATAGAGGTGAAAATTCCCTTACCATATGCCATTAAGCAAGCTTTGTGAAATGCCAAATTTTTGTAGAAGTTATACAATACAAAGAAGAGGTTGAAAAGTGATGAAAGAATAAGTATGGTCAATAATGTGTTGGCAATAATTCAAGATAAGTTACCCCTAAAATGAAAAGACCCTGGTATGTTTACAATTTCATGTGTGATTCGTAATACAAAGTTTGAATATACCATATTAGACTGAGGTGTATCTATTAATGTCATGCCATACTCGATTTATGTATCCTTTGAATTTAGGTCTCTTTAAAGAAACGAAGGTAATTATTCAGTTGGCTTACCGTTTTAATGTATATCCTAAAGGGTGGTTGAAGATGCATTGCTACAAGTTAATGATCTTATCTTTTTCATAGATTTCTACATACTAAATATAAAGGACAATGTTTTTCCAAACTTAGCCCCAATATTGCTAAGGAGATTTTTTTTGAAAATAACAGTGACAAAGATTGATGTGCATGTTAGTACCCTTGCCATAAAGTTTGATGAAAGCCATGATAACTTGCTAGAGGCTATTCATGGTTTATGTAAAGGTAAGATGTCAAGCTAGATGGTAATGACACCACACAACATTATATATTGTCAAGTCATTAAAAATTTGTTAAGTCATACATATATAAAGGTTAAGTGATTTGAGAAGTAACTGGATTTGAGATAAATCAGGTCCTTGTTTTTTTATTGATGATTTTACATCTTTTGTAGTGTTTGGAATCAATGTGGTTGATATCCAAATTGAATTGGTACCAGGGGAAAAGAGTTTTGAGAGAACTGCTTGGGGCTTTGTTTAATCCATTCAAATGAGGTTGATAGTGACTTAAAGATTTGAGTTTGACTATATTTATGCATTGGTTTAGGTTATTAATTGTTTGAATTTGTTTATTAGATTCTATTAAGATCGGATAATGTTAGAGTGAGAAATCTAACCCATGCATGACTGTGCATGAGACATACATAGTTTGTATTAGACACACATGGGCATACATCTACATGTTCCCATTTCTTATCCATTATTTTTTAGCATAGACCTCAATGTGATCAATAAGAGCACGACCATATGCCTTATGCATATACCTATGCATTAGTTTGTACACAATTGTGTATTTGTTATGACACTACCATATATTGCCCTAAAATCAAGGGTATTCATATTTGTCTTGGGACAGGATTGTTATGTATGTATATTGTATATATGTATGCATATTGATTGAATGTATATGGTTTGGTATATCATATGGAAGTGGAAGAAATTTTTATTATATATTGTCTAATGTTCGTGCCCATATGACATACATTTGTTTTTATCACACTTGGAGTCCCATCTTCTTCACCTAGAATACCTCTATTATGACTGTAACCCTAACTGTGTAAAATCGTTTAAAACTTCATGATTACACTGTTTTTTCCCACAATAGTATATTAACTTATTCCAAACAAGATATGTGTTCTAAACAAGCCATATTATTATCACTAAACCAATAGAAAGCATGTAAATGCATAAATCCAACTTTGGTAGTATGGAATTTAGGATATGGCATAAATCGAATAGCTAAATCATGCCACTTTATGATTATGCTAAAAAAACATAATTAATATACATTAGAACCATAGTTTATGCTGCCTACCTTTCTTTCGTAGACTATAATCATAATCTTCATATGGCAACACTTTTTTGGTACCCTCTCTATTGAACTTTGGCAATCGCCATTGTTGGAATGGTGCTTACTCCTTTTTATCTATATTTGTGTTTTCTAGAACTGAACCAAAATACAAATACCCTCAAGCATATGCATATTTTAATTTATATAAAATTCGAAATAACATCATGTAAAGCATTCATGACCTCTACATAAGCATAAGATCCAATATCATATCTGAATCTATGTCCTAAAATCACTAGGAACATATTCAATTCAAACATGAATGACATGCATAAGGTGGTGTGGTTCAGAAATAAGTATGGAAGAGTGTCATGACTTTATTTCTAAATGTCATGACAAGAACAACTATGAAAAGTAAACAAGGTTGTGTGGTTTCACAAAATTATTCAAATATGGTGTGAAGATTGCGATGTGAGGTGTGTTTTCTCTATCCTTTATAAGAATTTTTAAAAGGGATGTGTTTTTTAAAAGGGAAAGGTATGACTCAATGCATAGGAGTTCTTCATAGTCGACGATGAAAAAGAGATTGCCATCTTTGACAGATTACTTCGGAGTTGAAGTCACTTCCTTGCTAAGTCTATGACAAGATAAAACCAATGAATAACTTAAATATAAGCTTACCCTGCTAAAAAATGAAATCAAGGTATCCCATGGCCATTCCATTACCCTTATCAAGGTGATACTTGGAAGGTGCTGTGCATATATTTTATGTATGGTAGGAATATAGATCGTTTCATTTTACTATTATGGTAGATTTCCAAATTTGTTTTGTTTGGGACTGGTGCAATCAGAGTATCCAATTGTTCCAATAACATCTCTTTGGTCTGGTAACTTGGCTGTGATAAGTGCGAAATTTTTAGAATATGATTGTTGTGTCAAGTGGTGAGGAATTCTGCCTGTCCTTAGCCTAGCTGTTTACATTTCGGAAAAGCTGTTCTGCTTTGCCACACGCAGGCAACCAAACTGAGCACGTGCAAATTCTGTGCTAATCATGTTTGGTTAGAGGTACATATGCCGTGATACACAGGAAGTTTTTCCTTCGCTGCATAAGGCTGAATAAGGCCATTGTTTTAATTGCCGGATTGAGTCTCGACCCCATTAAAAGTCCAACTCCGGTTTTTTTAGTATATACCTTATAATGCTGATTAAAGTAGATTGCTTAAATTAAACAATAAAAAGAAGTTTAGTGGGCGGCGTGTAGAATAAAGTCGATCGGCGTTTGGGGAAGTGCGTCCAGTTAATTGATGTGGTTCAAATATAAAAAATTAAGATGCTACTACATGTGTCATCAGTTTGTCCTTAATTTTTCAAATATATTCCTGCCACTTTCTTAATGTTGTGAATCATTCACTTTCTTTCTTTAAGGGCCTAATTTTCAATAGGACTTGCTAAAGTTAACGTGGATTGGAATTTTATGTCTAAATTGTATTGGTTTAAAGTGCTTATATGGCTCTTTTCATAGCTTGCATGCCTTCCTGATTCCTGTAATATTATATTTTCTTTTTTGTATTCATAAAATAAACCTAACTTATCTCAATGGCGTAACTCCTACATGGTACGTATCACATGAGGCTAGCTAGTTATTCAATATTAACTACTTATAAGTGACCATGCTTTAGACTTTGTTAAGAAACAAAAACTTGGTCGCCTTTTTTCTTTAATCAAATGTATTCACCATCGTCTTTCTCAATCAGTTAGTTTTATTCTAATTATTGATACAATTCTTTATCATCAATTGATATATATAATTTAAAATTTTATATAGGATATATTACGATAATAGTAATTAAAATTTAAAAAAAACTAATATTGGTCTACTATAGGGTTTGAGAGAAATAAATAGTGATAAATAAAATAATGAATAAAAAACAAAATTTTTAATATAATTCGATACAATGATTAAAATGAAAATAAGAAACATGTGGTTTTTGGCGTATTGGCTTCCACCTATGAGAAGAAAGTCTGGGCATTTTACTTAGTGTTTGTGCAGGTAGACTAAGTTAATTTGATTATGTACTTGCAAATTAAAAGTAGTCACTTGTGTACTTGCAGATTACATATTTTTGAGCTTGTAATTGAATTTGATTGAGTAACATTTTTGCAATTTTATCTTTGCATATTTTTCTTGCCACACTTGTAAGGCTTTGTTTACACACATTTTATATGATGAACAAGCATATACGTTAGATAAAAGGTTCAAATGAGAATAAACTACATGAGGCAATGTTATAGAAGTTAATGAACCTTTGGGGTTATCCCCCCTACTTTGAATATAATAGTAATGCATTGCATTTTAGAATTTGAGTAAAAGTAATACCTTGCAAATTTTGAAAAGGCAGTTGCTTGTTTAATATTCATGTAGGAATGGTTGATTGGCTACATCACAAGATTGAGTTTTAGAGTAAGCTCTTATGTTCACTTGTTTGCTCAGTGGCATTGCTAACATACAATGTACGGATATGCATCATTGATTGTTTTGTACCATATCCTTGAGGATGTTTGCATTTTATGGTTGGAATATTGCTAATATGAGTTAACATTTGACATCACGAGTACTTAGGAATCAAATCATTCTTAGGGCCAGTCTACACTCACACATAAGGATGCTACCCATAGTGCATGAATAAGGACTTAAAATGCCTGATGTCTTCAAGGTGGGGAGTTTTTTCTACATCAAGTGTCAATCTTTAACCTCATTACATGAGCAATAGTTTTGGCATGAATAAATATGATATCGACTTTGATGGAGCCTTAGGCATTTTTGAGATAACAAAAACATTGTTAAAATTACAAATTTGTCTTTAACATAACTGTATTTATGTCCAAAATGAGACACAAGTTGTTTTTTACATTTCAAGGCACATGTACAATCGTGTATCCTAGATGTACACCCATACACATTTGTTTTAGGCCTTATATATGCTTTTTCATAGCACAATGCAATATCCTCATACATTTTTCTACTTTTTGAGAGCTATAAAATAATGTCAAGTATACATGTAGATGAATCATGTACGTTTGTGAAAGAACAATTCCAAGCCAATCATAGGAAGTTATTATCGTGCTTGCAAGCCTTGTACATGGGTCAAAGGAAGTTAACAAAAGTCAAGTCAATAATCCATATACATTGATGGACGCTCAACATTCGTGTCTATGATTGCACAGATGAAAGTCCCAATCAAAAGGCGATGTAGATAAGCTCTCATGCATGATCAATAGGTTAAAGTTAAAGATATAGGTATGCCTATGTGTACACCCATGATCGAGCCAACTCTAAAGCATACAAGTTCTCATACGCATGCTCACACGCAACTTTATACCTATTTCTAGAAGTTAAAAAGTTCAAGTCTTTGAAAAGGTCACACTCATACATAAAGGAAGCATGCCTATACACTTATTGGCATGAATATTTATTTGACCATCGTAAAGGTTGATCAAGGTCATAAATGAGGACATCACACTCATGAGTAACATGGGATATATTCATACATAAGGTAACCATTCAACAAAATCATATAGGGGCAACTAGTAGATGGTTCGTAATTGGCACAAAAACATCCATAAAATAAATGTTTGCAATTTGTTTGATACTCAATCGCGGGTTGTTTGAGTGACACATCATAAGGACAAAAGAGTAGAAATATAACGTTCTCATCACTTATTTACTCATTGCAATAATATAAGCAAACATACTTTACTTCTAATGCAACTTATATACAGATCAAAATATATTCATTCAAATAATCTAAGCAAAACATCATTCATTTTAAAGCTAAAAGGCCATGCAAACAAGTTCCATAAGTAATGAAATAAGAATTCTATAAACATATTATTTTAAATAATGGCAAAAAAATGATTCAACCTATTCAACAACCATGTGCGAATAACCTAATACTATAAGTAGATGATTAGTAATATTGTGTTTGTGTATTGGACTAGATGGTCCGTGCACCATGCCAAATAAGTCAAAAAATAAAGCACAAGCAGTAATTGACTTAAAGCAAACAAAATGAACTGAAAATAGGAAGGGTCCTCTTAGGAAACTAACTTGGTTGCACTAGTTTTTCTAGGATTCCCCTGATGTTAAAAAGAACAACAATCAAATGATTAAATGATGAATCTAGAATTATTATAGTCACCATTTAAGAGATAATATTTGGGTTAAAAATGTGAGGTGTATGTTTTGGTGTCTTTGCATAGTATATTATTTTGGTAGCGTTTCATGTTACTATTCCTAAAGGTGGAGAGCTTTAAAAACCAACCCCTTTTCCAAGAAAATACCAACCGATGCAAAAGTCCCCCATTTTTAAGTATATTTTTCTTTATATAAGGGATACCTTAATGGTTAACCATATGCAACAATTAGTGAACGTAGGTAAGTCAACACCAATATGTTACATATTCCTTGTAATCAATTTCTACTAACTAATAGTATACAAGTAGATATGCACTAAGCATATTCATGTAGAGCTCAAAATGATCATCATATAGGACAATATGAGGTTTGAAATTGGTTGGATTCAACCCAAAAGGTTAAAGGAAAATGGGTTTGCTTACCATAACCACTTGCCCGACCATTATTGACCCTTAGCTTGATATCTAAGAGTTTCAAACAAAGCTTGTAAGCTATTATCATTAGGGAAAATCCTTGTTAGTTCAAACCTAGATGTCTATAAATACCTTTTGCTTTGTGGAATTTGTGTGTGTCATGTAGTGAATGCAATGACATGGATAAAATATAAGACACAAACAAAAAAACAACAAATCATAAATAAGACATTGAGTTTTGAACTGATAAGAAAAACAATGGCAAAGGAAATCCCTTATAAATTCCTAAGCCTAAATGATCTCATAAGATCCACACTAAGATGATCGAAGCCCTTAGTAATCCTTATTATATAAGTTTTAGAACTTAACCTTAAATTATTAGCAAGTGCACTAGTTAATTTTAAGTAAAGTAGGTTGAGTTTGAATATCATTCCCACAAAGACTATGCTAATGCTTAAACCTTCTATTTCTAATGCTATTTGAACAATGATATGCTAATGACGCTTAATGACTATTAACTAATGACTAAATTAATTAACTAAAGCAATTAAAAATAAAGCAATAAGAAATCTGAAGTAACTAATCAGAATAATGGACACTAGGCCTATGTTTTTACTTAATTACTAACTAAGTCGCCTATTTTTTAGTATCTAGTTTATTTTCATAGGTTAACGGTTGAATTCATGAACTTATTAATAAAAACTTGATCTTGATATTAATTTATCCATGTTACTAACCACCTCACTTAAGAGTACCCATCAATAATAGATAATGTATAAAGTTCAAGAATTCGTAACAAGCCCATAATTTATATTTTTTTCCTTTATTTAAGTGTCATCTAATCTATGAACCATTCACGTAACCATTTCTAGTTTTGTTGCTAAACTTATGGTAATTGTCAATAGATCATATTTATAACTCACCTTTAAGTTGTTGTTATAAAATCCTAACAAGTTCGGATGGTTGTGAAATATTCAAACAATAGTAATATGCATAATTGACAATTAAATGACACATATGAAAAAGCATAGTACTTAGATTATATTAATGACTAAGTTTCACAAAATAAATTAAATCCTTGCCTTAGTGAATAACAATTTAGCTCATGATAGAACAAGAAGAAAAAACAAACAAATTCAAAAAATACATATTTTTAAAGCACAAGTAATAACACCCTTTTAAAGAACAATCTTGAATTATTGTGAACCCCTGCTTAATCTTGATCTCTTGATTAATTCTTGGATGAATCTTATTAAGTCTTCTTGAATCCTATGCTACTGTAGCAAATTACACCGTAACATCCTTGCCATGACATAGATAGCTTGTTTCCTATCCTATTGTAACACATATTTTCATTCCATAACATGAAGTTTCTAAAATGATAGTCTTTATAAAAGTTGTTGTCCTAGATGTCTAGTTTAATTTGGCTTTTAAATCACCTAATTGAAACCTCGAAATCTTAAGTTATGACTATTTTAATCCTCAGTGGTCAAACAAAAATGTCCATTGAACAGACCTGATTTTGTAGCAAAGATTGATAGCCCAAACGAGCTTATATTTTTCCTTGTAATAGCTTTCTAAAAAGCTAGTGATGTTTATTACAATTTCCTATACACTTCTCAAGATTGTACATATTACAATTTCTTATGTTTTTAGGTGCAGAATCCTAATTAAACTTCTATATAACTCTATTATATTTCCTATTCCTAGGCCTAGATCTTGATCTTGGGATTTTAAAATTATGAAAATAAGCTTGAACATATCTTGGAATGTTACACAGATGAATTTGAAAGTCATTACATGGTTCTAACTTAGCAAAAAGTTATGTGTACCTAGGGCACACACCCTTGTTGGATGTTAGGTTGACATGTTATCTATATTAAGGTTTTGACCTAGTTAAGCTAGATTAAGTTATGAGTTAGTCTAATGAGCTTGCAAACAATATGAACCTATATGTTAGAACAAGTTGTCACTAAATTACTTAAACAAGTAAGATTTGTTACTACCTCTCAATAGGATTGTTCAACATGATGATAGTCTTACTATGTTATTTGTGCCTTCGACATAATACTAGAGCTATGAATATTTTTAAAATGGTCATCATATGTGTACATAAGGTTTTCAAGGTTAAGATATACGTTGATTTTCTCATCATGGTTCTATCATTCGAAGGACATTCATCTCATGCATAGATTATGTGTAAAGTAAAGATAAACAAATTTCATTTTATATGTTAATAAACATGTTACATTATACACAAATAGTATATATATAAATACAACATTAGCTAAAATGACTGTTTCTAAAGTACCAACTTTATCACCTTTTGGGGTGAAAAACCCCAAACTTGACCTTCAAAAAATGATGAAAACCTATGTTCTAAGTGTAGCATAACAAGAAATTTCTCACATAGTTGTCATACACCAAAATATTTGGTGGATTTTTTTCAGGCATATGGAAGAATGTAGAGAAAAGAAAATTGAGACAAACATTGCTAATCACTTTGATATGAAAGATCCTCCTACTCTTGATGTCTTAACTTTTTGAAAAAAATAGATGAACATATTGTTATCTTTCCATATCAATGATAAAAGGAAGTTGTCATTCTATGCTTTCTCAAGATGTTATCTCTTAATATATATTTTCGGAGCAATAAGTTTTTGTACTTCTATAATAATGCAGTCCTTAAAATTTTGTCACTACTATCAAATGTAAATAATATTTTTTAAATGAAAGGATATATGAATTAAAAAAATTAGTATTTTCTTTTATAAAAATGATGATGATGATAAATGTTTAACTGATAGTGCAACTACACATATAATCCTTATAAATAACAAATATTTTTCAAATTCAACCATGGTTAAGGCTAAAGTTAATACTCTTGTAAGGTTTGCAAATGCAATTAAAGGCTCTAGAAGAGCCACCTTGATGTTGAAAAATGGAACTAATTCATACGGTTATATATTCAACTAGGATCCATATAAAATCTAGTCAGTTTTAAAGATACAAGCTAAAATAGTTATCACATTGAAATAGCGAATAAAAACAATATAGAGTTTCTAGGCATTATTTTTAGTGCCCTTGATTAAGAGTCTGTACTAGAAAAATTATCTACTTTAGTTAAACCTCTATACTCTTGAATTAAATGCTATTTGATAAATCCAAACTTTTTCATGTTTTAACATGACCATTTTGGTCATCCAAGATAATGCATAGGATTATTAAAATTTTTTGTGGAAACCTAATAAAGAAGCAAAACGTTTTATTACTCAATGAAAAATTTTGTATGACTTGTTCACAATAAAAAAATAATTGTTAGACCATCTCTTACCAAGGTTTAGTGTGGACTCTTCATCATTCCCATGGAGTATTCAAGAAGACAAATAAGAATACATTGATCCAATTGCTAGACCTATTCATCCACCAGGTAGACTGTTTCATTATTTGATGTTGTTGATTTATGAATTTGCACGTTGGTACCACATTTGCTTATTGTTTACACATACTGCTATCTTTGCTAAACTATTAGCACAAATTATTGTTAAGTCAATGGCATATTTCCTTGTCATCTAATTGAGTAAAGTTGATTGGATGACACTAATGATTTACATTCGAAGTATTTGATAATTATTGAATTTATATTGGAGTAGTTCAACATGTTCGTACTCAAAATGGATTAGCAAATTGATTATCAAGCATATTCAGGTAATTGCGTGTCCTCAACTATTTGCAAACTCAATTACCAATTTGTGTTTTAATCATGCAATAGTACATATTGCAACATCGATTCATCCACAACCCACTTTTTGTCACCAATATTCCACCTAAAATTTGCATTTTGACACCATATTGATACTTGTCATATTAGAATATTATTGGTTGTATTGTGTGCTTCTTTATTTCACCTTTTCATACAGTAGAATGAATGTTGGTTTGGAAAAACCAAAACCTGAGCGTGGTAAAGAAAGCCTTTTAAAAAACTTCATAAATAAAATGCAGTTGATCTAATCATGTCATATGTAATATTTAATTATATAATCATAAATATTTCGAGTCCACACAACTAGCAAATAGATTTTTGTGACGAACAAGAAGAACAAACAGTACTCATATATGTCAATTGAACCTATTGAATTAAATCTAGTTTGTTCAAGCCTTTCTCTGGAAAAATTTTAAATCAGACTTCAAACTTATTCATTTGAGTCTCAAAATTTTGATTCAAATTTAGTTCATTAAGTTGAATCGGGTTTTGGGCTTAGCCCTACAATTTTAAAAATTTTAGCAATATTTGTATAATCTTAAAAACCTAAATTTGGAGAGGAAGAGAAGTAGACCAACAATGGTTGGAGAATTTATCTCCTTGTTTGTCAAGTGACCTACCACCTGTTCACTCATAGTAATACACTTTGGCATACTTCCTGTTAGTTAGACCTCTTAAGTGGTCTAAATCTTTAGTCCAACCCATTTTTAGGGAGGACAATGTTTCGAGCGTCAATCATTTTCTTATATGGCTCCTGTCTTCTACTTTTAGTTAGAATATAGTTATAATAAAAAGAATTGTGTTCTTCAGCCTCTATTCTTTTTATTTCAAAGCTTTATATTTCAGGTTATTAGAATTAAAAGAAATTTAGGTCATTCAAAATCCATAATTTCACAAATAAATTAAAATTCATGATAATTGTCAAAATTACTTTACGTTTTAACTTTAAAACAGGAAATAATTTTCGAATATTATGTCCTTCTGGATTTAAAGTAAACACAACTATTCATTTGATTCCTTTTTTTTTTTTTTTTTGGGGTTAACCATCTTGAGAGCTTTTTTGTTAGCTTCGTTCTTTCTCTTTTTTAAGTTTCATATTTTTATAAAACTGTTACGAAATTAATATTATTGAAATAAAGAATATAATTTTCTAGAACTTGAATCAAACAAGATGATTATGCTAGTTAGTGGAGTGTTACTGCTACTACGAACAGTTCTTTCTATGGATTTAATATCAACCATGTCATGACTGCAAAATAAAAGTAACAAACAGACGCAAGGTCTTAAATTAGGGAGAAAAAGGATTAGAATGGTTTAGAAATATAAAATAAAATAAAACTAGTCTTATTGTATATAAAGTCTTAGTTGAGAGAAGTGAGATTAATTTTGTTTGGTGGGCGAGTCAAAGTGATTGGTTTCTTGAAGGTTATATGACCTATTTATAAAGGAAAGTATCATATATCTAATGGGCTATAGATATAAACTATTAAAGCCGATGACCTAACTCTCCACAACTGAAAGACCGCCCATATTGGTATTGAAGTAGTAGAGGAAATGAAAGGATTGCGCACAAGTGGAACCTTTCAAGGAGAGTTCTTTAAGAGTAGTTGGTCTTGTTTATATTAATTTTGTGGTTTTCTTCTCTCTTGAACTTTATCTTCGTTTCTTTACATAAGAAGATAGGTCTTTAAGAAAGAAGGCAGTTCTGATCGATCTTTTCATTTGGTGAGATAGGCTTTAACCCTGGAGCGTGTTGGGTGATAAGGCTCTTCTTGTACAACGATTTCTTTTAATAAAATTTACTTTGAAAAAAGGTTTGTGTTCGTCTTACTTCCTCCAATTATATAATTATAATTTGATAGTTTATGCCAGTAGTTTTGAGTTCCAATTTATAAATGTTCAAGCCTTTAAAGTGCAGCAAGTGATAAATGATTAGCAAGCATGCCATATAATGCACATATATTATTCACCCACCTAAGAAGTGGATTTGGACATACGCAGCTTATTGCATGGTTGTGGTTTGTGCCTGTTCATTGCCTTAAACTGGGTGACATATGACCTGTCATCTCAATCTGAAATACTGTAGATTCCCATTGCTATCCAGTTGTGTGTACTTTTGGCTTTTGGGTGACCAGTACATTGAAATAGTATATAATTAAGTACTAAGGAATTTTCTGAATCAAGAACACACCATGATGACACAGCTGGAATGTTTTATTGTTATGTGCCGACTAAATTCAATCTTTACACTTCCCATGAAAATAATAATTAATAATAAGATTAATACTAGGTAACTTATTTATATGCAATTGTATATTTTAATATTATTATAAATTTAAATTAAAATAATTAAATATGTCAATCACGTTAATACTCATCAATTTTGTTTATAAAAAAAAATCTTTCATGGCTAGACTCACCAAACAATATCTGAAGTTGTGATTAAACATTGTTTATGTTCTACCAAAACTCTTTTTTAGAGTTTTCAATAACATAACTGTGTAATAGGTTTTTGAGTAGGTGATTGGACAATGTTAAAAACTCTCTTGTGTCTAATCCACTCACACTCTCGTCTATTCTTATATAATGAATACAAAATTGCTTAATCAATTCTATTTGCCATTAACATAACTTATCATGTATAAGACTCAAAATTGCATACTACCACTTAGCAATGGAAAATCATATCAACAATGCCACAAATGATAGTGTATTGTTAATCTCTAACATACCATTCTTCTAATGTCTCACAAAAACAAATTGAAGCTAAAATCCAATAATATTAGGAAAAACATCATTTTTAAGCCTCTCTACAAGAAGATGGCATGAAAGGCCTCAAATGGCAATAACGTCGAAAGCCTATTGAAGTATGTAAAAGTGATTACTGTAAAAAAAATGTTAACACTCAGTCTATAGATAACTCTCAAGTATTGACCTTAACTCACTAACACAACTTACATTGTAATAGTATTGCTTATGTCAAGTATTTGATTCTTGGAGTGAAGAGGTTTATCAAGCCTGAGCAACATGTTTTCTCACCTCACAAACCATTTCTTAACATGTGGTTATTCATACCAGAATGTCAATTGAGAATGTTCAATTTATGCTTAACATGTGGCTATTACTTTAATTCAAGCAAATGACTCACATAGTAATGATGAGTACTTTCAGTACATTGGTAATTTACTCATGCCTAAAAAATAAGATCAATCATGTTGCCCTCATAACAAGACCAAAGACATTCGACCCTATAAATGATGTGTTGTAACAAGAACTATTGTTTCTCAATCGACCATCACTCATTTTAACCAATATGAGTAATAACTAAGTGGCTTTAGGTAAAGGATTCCAAATCTTTTCAAAAACATATAATGCCCTTAACTTGTTGTCTCACATCAAAGGCTCCCTCATCAAAGATAGCAATATGGTGTTTCTAAGCCTAAGATATCTAGTGTACAAATAGATTTGCAGTTTTTCTTCAAGGCAATAACAAGTTTCAAGGAGATGTCTTTTCTTGTTGCCTAACAGATAATATCTATACAACACTACCATAGCTTTATGCCTAAACTAGGTGACTAGGTAATTTTGCTTATTGAGCTCATAGGTTAGAGTTGTATCTCATGGATACCGTCTTTAATGTAAGGATTTTATCTCTTTTTTGGATGATTCTATCTACTTCATATCTTCAAATAGCTAGCCTTGGTAGATTAGGTAACCATGTTTGCTAAATTCAAGGACTAGACTCTTACCACTCTATAGTGGCTTTTTACTTAAAATAGAGGGCAATGTGATATATTTTGTCAAGCCTAAGGTTCATAAAATAATCAATGGATAGCCTCTCTTGACATATAGATCAAGTTTTTAGTTAAAAAGGTAACATTCGCTTAATGCCTCACCTATTCGTGCTTAAACTAACTTTGATAGTTGAGACAACATCAGTTACTAAACCTACAAATCAAATTTGTTTAACCATTTAAATACTTAGTGGGGCTTTTCAGAGAAGATGGTTAAGTGTAACAAAATTGGTCTCAGCATGTATAACGTAACTCGTGTCAATAGAGGTGTTATTCTTTAACATATAATGCATAACTCATATGTTGGCAATGTTAACCCTTGAATGTAGAATGTATCTTGTATTAAAGCATCCAATGCATCAATATTTGTTGTTTAATAAGATAATCGACATCATGTCAATATTGCCTCTTACATGCAAAGTGAATGGTTTTTCATCTCAAATAACACACAAATTACAATAAAATCAATGAAAACAAGTAACAAAAGGATCACCAAAAGGATCAAGGGATCTTTATATACAAATTTTAAAATTAGTTTAGAAAACTTTACCTATGTTTAAAGGCTTGCCTTGCAAATTTTATCTTAGGTCTAATTTCTTTAACTTTGTCAAGCCAACAAGGCCTTAATTATCCACACAAAAGCATTATAGTACCATCAATTGGCAAGAATGTGTTAAAGGGTCTCACAGGTGTTGGCCTGTGTGATTGTATTAAATGAGTATATGTTTTTAAGAAGAGAAAATTTTAGAGAATTTTTCTTCTCTCCTTTTGATCAAGTTTGGCTTACTACTTAGGTTATGAGAAAAGTCTTAATATATATATATATATATATATATAAGACTTCTTGTAGCCTTCATCACAATATCGTTCCACCCCCTAACTTTTGGGCTAGTGTATTTGAGCCCTAAATATTATGAAATGTTAATAGAGATATAAATTCATTGTATTTAAGGAAAACTTTAGGTGATTCACTCTTTATGTAAAAAACCAAATCTTCCAAGAAAAAACAAACAATCCCTTATTGTATGTGACCTATTGGTTTTCTATAAAACTGATAGCGAATAATATTATAATTAATCTACAATTAATCATATCTATATTCATGAACCATTAGTGGCTTTTAGCAAGACATCATAACTATTCAACCAATAGAGTATTAGTGTTAAACAAATTATACCTTGAAATGGTATGATGACTCTGTAATCAAAACTTTTTATCATATTGATACCTTATCAGTGATAAGGCAAGAAAATTGACATGTTTATAGGTTATAGTCCTTTGAAGTAAAAAGGTGAAGAAACATTCCAAGCCAATCAAATGGAATCATCTCTTTTAAACAAAGCTTTTGCTTATTTTAATGACACCCCTAAGCTATTCAAAAATCATACTTTCATGCACTTATCCTTAAGGGGAAGCACCCTTCCATTTACATAAGATGAATAAGCCAAGAAAAAGCAAGGAGAATAAGAACAAGAAGGCATGAAGAAAAGGCAAAGTTAAACCTATGTTGCGATGCCCAAGCACTTATATACCATGTCGTAACACCATGTTGTGGTGCTCAAGCACTTAGATCGCCTACTATGGCAATGTGTCACGATGCCTGTATTCTAAAGTTGTCAAGCAGTTTCCTTATTGTATTGTAATTTTACTCCACCAAGGCATGCCTCTAGCTTTATATATATATCTTTTGTTTTAAGTTTTTTTTTTTTTTCCCTTTTAGTCCTTTTTAATTTAATTTCTTTTAAAGACATTTTGGTTAATTTTTAAGCTTTGCAAGGCCTTAATAAAAGGCTCTTCTCTATTGTAAGAAGTTAGACTTTTGATGAATATGAAATTTGAGATTTCTTTCTTAGAATTTAAAGTTATTAGTCGTGTTTTACCTTTCATTTACCCAAATTCCATTAGAAAAGGATTTGGTGGTAGATTAGATCTTTGTTGGTGGATTTATTTTTTTTAGACTGAGATAAACCTTTTTTACCCTTTATCCAATTCTAGCAAGGAGAATTTGTGGTGCCATGAATAAAATAGGCAGATGTTATTTCCTTTAAGCTTGATTCCTCTTGTGTTTATTTTATCAAGTAAGTTTTAATTATCCTTGAGTTGAGTTTGAGCTCTATCTCATTTACCTTTCTATGAATATTTGTTTGATGATTTTATGATATGTTTTTTGCGATCTTAAGTTAAAATTACCCTACAAAAAGATATATCGATGAAGATAAGCAACTTTTATGGATCCTTAAGAAAGGATCTTACCATCTACACCTACCTAAAAGTTTAATGAATTGGGTATAATGTGGAAAGTGTTAAGCGCCATACCTTATAGCCTAAAGGTTAACCTCTACTCAGGTGGCTTTAATCAATAAACATATCATCATAAGATAGAATGGGTCACGATCATTATGATCCTTTGTCATGCATCGAAAGCATATAGTAATTTACTAAATGATTCACATCAGGGGTTTAACTAAAACAATTCAAATAGCCACCCTAGTGAATCATACAAGCATATAAATGAAAACAAGCAAAGAACATAAATGGCCTTTAACAATTATTATATTAGCAAGTGTATGACTGTGCAGACAACCACCCACTCATCAAGCTTTTTACGTCATTGGGTCATAATGCATGAACAATAACAAATAATGTAAACAATGAGGAAAACACAAAAGAAAACAAAAGAGTAGATGTCAAGCATACATAGGCATTTTAAAATCAAAGAATAGTAGGAACGTAAATGGTCAAGCTATCAAAGTAGATTTGCAAAGTATAAAGACACACACACATACACACACACACATATACATGTTCTGATATGATAATGAGCATAAGTAAAAGCTTAAACAAATAAAAGTATCAACATAAGCATAAAAACGATAATTGAAGGCAAACAGGCTATTGGTTGGAGTAATGACATTTATACCTACAGTTGAGTATCACAAACATTCGATCATTGATACAAGAAACATTCAAAAGGACAAATAATTATCAATATCAAAACATAAGAAAAACTAAATTGCATGAGACAATAATGAAAAAATCATAGAAAATTAAGGAAGAGAGACAAGTGAATAACCTCTATCTTTTTGCATGTTGCATGATTATATAGGTTAATGGATCGAGCATTAAAAATTTAAGTAGACTCTTAAACTGATTGAGTATTTTTATTCACTCTATTGTTTTTTGTAAATAGATGTACAAGTGATTATGATAGAAAGGATGAGATAGAAGAGGGGGCATTATTGTCATTTATGTATATTTTTGTATTTACCTTTATGTACATATAACTATGCATGTTACCAATTGTCATCAATGATGTTTAATTTCATTATTTTAATTAAAATACAAACGTTTTTTTTTTTGTTTTTACATTTGTAATATTTAATAAAGGATATTATTGTCTTTTTATTAATTTATTTTTTGAACTAATATCTTTACATTCTTGGATTTGTTGTAATCATTCATTGTATTCAATTTAACATGTATATATGAACATATATAAATTGTATACAGAAACATTTAGATTCATTATTATTCAATTACAAATCAACAAAATTAGTTCTCTTTTACACAGGGTTCTTCTCCATAACTGAGTACTCGATTATCTATACTTGATCAACAAACTACAATATCCCTGTCACTATTGAAAGACATTAGGTTAATAAAACAAAACGAACTGATTAATGTAAGAAATTACTCTCATTGGCAACATTAACATTGTTAATACAATACAACTGAAATCATAATAACATTAAACATTAGTACTATTTAATACAGTATAACTAAAATCACAATAAAAAAACTATTATCAATCTATGATTAATTCAGATCCACCGATAACTAACAAACCACATTCATTATATCCTGAAAAACCATGATCGATATGTGATGACATATGCCTAAAAACTCTACCATATATACATAATAAAAATGTAGTAGGCAACAGGGCTAGACTTTGGTATTTAAGTATAGTATATCCTAAGTTGATGGCATCAACTACAAAAACTAATTGATAGACTCGAGTATAATAGGGTCATCAATGGCAGATATATTACAAGCAGGTTATTAAGATAAACCCAATCTAATTGAGCACTCAAAGGATTGACATTTTCTCTAGCCTACTAATAAACATTGGAGCAGTATTGACTCACCCATTGATAACAGTCTAATAGATTATTAAACCATGCCAATACTGCAATGTGTGTACAAAAGATATGAGACAGTTGAAATTTCCTAAAACTACATATCATTTCTAGAAGATTAATATTATCAATCTTTTACCCTATACCATGGACTTCATACCTATTTGTATCAATTAATTTGACAACCATACAAACTACTTTACTAAAATTTGAACAAGTTTTTTTGGCTTAAGGAGTAAGAAAATAAGTATAACCATATACTCAATAATGTATTAACATGTTTAAACATATTATATCACAATATAATAAAAGAAAAGGGTTAGTTAGCTTTTACTTGCCAAGTTTCATCTATTGTAAAACCAATTTTCTAAAGTCCCCTGAAGAAACTCAATTAGTATGGTGATAGGCAAACTATGAGCATGGTGCACCATGGCATTGAAAGACTCAACGATATTAGTTGTTATGATATTATATTGAATACTACTAAAATGAGCATGCATGCATCTATGTTACCTAATTGGTGTTAAGTATGCAATAGTGGTTCGATTTGCTTCATAAATCATCCTTATGACATTTTGAAAATTAGAGAGTTGATATGCCTTTATCATTTTCTAAAATAAACCCTTTATTGTCTTTATCTTCTTATAATTATTCCATATGTTATCTTTAATATGGTGGTTACAACAATCATAGTAGGCATTAGGAAAAATGTTAGTGATTACAACATTGATTGTGTTATGTCAATCCCTAATAACTGGTGGGTCTGGAACATCACTAATACACCTAAGCAATCCTCTCATAAATGAAGTCTATGTCTCCGTTTCTTCCTTTTACTACTAAAGACAATAAATATTTTTGATTATTGTCATCTTTACTAATGGCTATAAAAAGGGTCCCTTGGTACTTGTCTTTCAAAAATACATTATCATTGTAAATCATTGGATGATAGTATTCCTTAAATGCTTTTTTTAAGCAACCTAAAGCTATGAATAAGCACTTGAACTAATTATCCTCCTCAAACTTGATGTGTATAATTGTGTCAAGGTTCCACAACTCTATAGTAGAAGTATAAAAGACTCTTTTAGTGAACCCCTTAAAAAATTTAAAGCCTAAGTCTTCACACACCAAGCTTGTCTATTAAGATATCAATCCTGTATCTATCAATCATATTGATAATGATCTCTTTTGACCTATAAATATAATCAACCATAATAAACATTGATTTAAAATTTTACTAAGTTGTTGTGCATAAATCTGTTTATGATAAGACAATATATGATCCTGAGGAAATGTGTGCATAACATCAATATGGCATAACTCAAAGAAATCACGAGTATTAACATTTATTACCATTCCTACCATCGACATTCATTATGTGAACATTTGATCTCTTACTAGTCCTTGGTCATTTGCATCACTTTGAAATAATAACCATTGCTCATTTCTTCAAGCAAACCTTCAAATGAGTTGAGTATTATTAGTCTTTCATCTTTCCATTTGTATCCCTCTCTTATTATTGTCTTTAATTGCCTACCGTCCTCCATAAGAAGCAAACAATACTACTTAAACTATCTTGTCATATGATGATAAAAACCTCACCATTATAAAGACATGTTTGGTTAACAAACCATATCAAAATACCAAAACAACTTCAAAATTCATCTAAATTTTAGAAAATTGAATTTAAAATTTTCACGCTTACCTGCCTACCAATTGTGTTATGCGTTTACCCATTTACATGCCTACCCATCTTGCTTACATGCTTACTCGTCAACCTTTTACCCATTATGCATGCCCTCTTATCCTACATAATGCTTAAACACTTACTTGCCTATCCTACGTGCCTACTCACCAATCCAACTTGCTTACTTGCCTACCCTACATGCCTACTCACCTATCCAACTTGGCTACTTGCCTACCCTACAAGCCTACCTATCTTTTCTAGAGAAAAAAATGCAGATAATGTAATTCATACAAATCTACTTGCTATGACTAAGTGATTTAACTTAAAATCTACAATAACGAACATGATTTCCATGATAACATTAGGACATTGTACGCTAGCATGATCTTCAATTATAATGCAAAAAATGCAATAAAGTTATACTTGGATTAAGAGTTTGATACAACAAAGACTTGAAGTAATTTTATTTTTTTTTAAGAGAATGTGTAATAAAATTTTTGACAAAATCGGTAAAGAATTTTTGGAAAGCACACTCTTCTCAAAGATAAAAGAGAAAAGTAAAATTGGTGTTAATCTAATATTTAAGCTAAAGTTATATTAAAAATTAATTAGACTAAAATTGTATAGACTTTTAAAGATAGTTGTTTTAATTAATATCCTTAACGTTATTATTAGCACAAATTTAGTCAACATAAAGTGTAATAATAAATAGAAGAATTATTTAATTTAAAAAAAAATTAATCCAAAATTTGTGCGAAACAGCAGAAATTGGATGTAAGGTGAATTTCAAGGATAACGTCTCAAAACTTACAAAAAAAAAAAAGAGGATAACGTCTCAAGCATACAAGGGGATATGCAGGAATATTAGTGGAGAATATATAAATAATCTAGCGTGACAGAAGCACCATTATATATAAATCCAATCTAATGCTCTCCACTCCAAAGACTTCATATTTATTTGTATGGGAAAAGGCTTGTTACTTTTTATTTTTATTTTTATTTGAAGTAAAGAATGATTTGAGCTCACGATCCTTAGCATTATGTTTATATATGTTTCAATTTAATTGACCCATCTCTTTCTTTTGACCTAATTTAGTGTCAATTAATCTATTCTCAGACCTAACATCTTAACATTAGATATCTAAGTGTCAAACATAAAAGTAAAATATTTAATATTTGGTATTAAACATTATCCGATTATAATCTGATTCTAAATCAAATTAGAATTAAAAAAATTAAATATTAGTTAATATTGGATTAATATAATAATACAATTTGATTTCAATTAGCACTAAAAATTTGACAATTTTGGTTCAATACCAATCCATTTCTATTTTACATTAAATTCGGTCCAGTACTAAAAATTTAATAGTAAAATCAAATTTTTTTTTTCATAATTACAGGTACACTGAACCACAAATTTTGGATAAACAAATGATACCGATATAGGGTCGAAGAAGCTGTAACCCATGCCTAACCTTGCCTAACCATGCACACGTCCATCTCTCTCCTCGACTTAGATTAGCCTTTGGGGCAAGGGCTTGTTACTTCAAAGGATAATAATATATAGCTTTTAGAAGGAACACGTCCATTTCATTCCTACATATGTAAAATAGATCATTTGTTGACATCTTTTTCCGCGAGTCTCACTTTTTAGAGACACTAAAAATAATTAGAAGAAAAGTAAGAAAAATCGGGATTTCTGAAGTATAAGTCGAGTCCTATAATAATATAAAAGAGCAACATATCCACTCACTCCATCTTTTCCACGGATAACACGAGCATCCCATCCCAATTGCCAAAGGATTCACAGTTTCGGACTCTCACGGACGTTTCAACAATTTATACACTCAGTCGCAACTGCAACTACCTTTCTTTTCATTTCCCTTCTAACTTCACTTTACAACATGATAATATGCATAACTTATAAAATGAAGGGTGAAGAAGCAATTTTGAGAGATTTTATATGAATATCTTAATTAAGCAAGCAGAAGACACGTTATCGGCTGCTGAATTTTCTCGGCTTTTAAATTATATCTATCAGTCATTCGTCGTCATTGTATATTTGACTGATGCCAAGGTAAAATAAGTAGCAGCCCGGTTTATTTAGACACAAAATAAATAAAATGCGCCTACGTGTAAGATTACAATACATGTGCGTGTCTGACGGTTGCATTTATGTTGCGGTATAAATTGCCACTTTAGATGGAAACAGAACCTTCAAACTCCGCTTCGCTTCTTTGCCAATCGTCTGCTCTCCCTTCGACTTCCATTTCATTTCTTCGTTTGATGAATTTGAATTGAAGTGAAAGTTAAGTATGGGCGAAAATATAAGAGAAGAAATAGTTCGAGAGGATTTGTCAGATTCTGGTGATTACGAAATGGTGGATTTGAGAGATACGATCAAATCATCGAGAGGAAGCCGATTTGATTTAATCGCCAATCAGTTGCTGCGAAGGCCATACTTCAGCCGTCAAAATGTGATCACTGGATTTAGAGGTCTCTCCAAAACTCTTCTTATCGATCCCGATAACAGGTTCTTTTCTACACATTTATTTCTGGTTGTTAAAACTTTTATCATGATAGTTTTTTTAGAAAAAAACCGAGATTTTTTTTTTTTTTTTGTTTATGTTTAAGGTAAGAATATTGTGCGTCGTCGTTCCCGCCTCCATATACGCATGTTTCGGATAATGTTCCTGTTGTGTTACATGACAACTCAACGTGATAAACTCTTCAATCATAAAATGATCGAATTATATTTAAATTAATCTAACGTAATTACAATTGATTTAAAATTATTTATTATTTTAAATGTTTTAATTTCTTGTCAAAATTATTTCAATTATTATTAATAAAACATACAGTATAATTTTTTTCCTCATTTACTGTAAAAATCTAACCATTTTAGTAACAAAAATCTTACTCTCGCGGCAAAAAAATAAAATAAAAATTTTCAATGAAAATCTAAGTATATACAACTCTATTTATAAGGATTTTAGATATTTATCCTTTAGTATATCTTTTATTCGTCTTTAATAATCTTAATATAGTATGATTTATATGAAATGTATCAGATGAATTCAAACCAAATTTTTTGTAAAAAGAAGTTAAATCCTAATATTTTTTTTTTTTTTGGGTATCTGAGTAATGGCTTGCATGGAAAATTTGTTAGGTCTAGTTTCCATTGGTTAAAGGGAGAATCGGATGGGCTTATATTTCTTCAAATGGGACATTTTGTGTTGTCGATATTGATTCACTGTGTGTTTGTGGTCCATATTAGAAATGTATATTTTATTTTTATCGCAGAGTTCAATCGCAGTTTTCTTAAGAACTGGTGATCTAATAAAAAATTGTTACGAGGTGTTTAATTTTAAGTGCTAAAATAAATGATAGGAAAGGACTTATTCAATTCTTATGATGTAAAGTTCAAATGCTTTAGAAAATTTGTACGATATCAGTTTGTAGGTGCTACCGCAAGGGAGATTATGGTTTTTAACTCTCTAAAGCTAGAAAGTTGAATCTCTTTTAGAAAGTTTAATATTCAATATTATAGTATATCTGTGATAAGAAATTTCGCTTTTAGAAAGTTTACGACAATTGCAGTTTAAAAAATTAATAAAAATGAAGAACATATATATATATATATATATATATATATAATACTCTAAATGGGTCTAAATACTTTTCTTTTTTTGACAAGTGGTTTTGACGATAGGGTTCATGGAGGAAGACTTTTGTTCTCATAATACAAAATTTCAATTTTTCATTCTGCATTTTTAGTTGTGGGCGATATACTCCATAAAAAGTTATTTTTATTATCTTATAATCAAAACCTTGAAAATTTAATTTTACATTTTCAAATTTTATAAAACGTAATCCTCGCATGGTTGACAAAAAAACGGAACGTCAATGATTAATGAAAAAATGACTGAACGAAAATTTAATTTTATTTATTTTTCATAAAATAAAATGTTAGTATATTTAATTGCTAATGATCTTTTTGGATTTTCTTAAAAATTGAGATGAATAATTAAAATTTTATTTTTAAAGTTCATTTTGGAGTGTTAACTCGGCATGTAATGTGAAGAACTTATTTTGGAATCTCAAAAGAAATACGCGATTGAGTGTGAGAGGGAGTCTGCGTGTACTGTTGACTTTGTGGAAGACATGCAGGTGGTATCTGGCATGGACAAAATTCGTACTCATATGGGCGATCTACTCATCCTGCTTTACACCCTTGGAGTTTGCTTTCTTCAGGGGACTTCCAGAGAACCTTTTTATTTTGGACATTGCTGGACAGTTGGCTTTCCTTCTTGATATTATCTTGCAATTCTTTCTTGCCTACAGGGATAGCCGGACTTACCGTATGGTTTATAAGCACAGATCCATTGCTGTCAAGTACACTACCAATTCAACGCTTACCTTATTCTTCTCTTACATGTTCCTCTTTCTTCCGTTTTATCTCCTTTTCCTTCTTCTTACAGGTATTTAAAATCCAGTTTTATCATTGATTTACTCAGTTGCTTGCCTTGGGATGTTATCTACAAGGTACCCTTTTTATTCCTTTTTCTAAATCTCCTTTTGTTTCTTTAATTTTCGCAGTTGTTAAACGAATTTCTAGAATGTCCAACCGAATGATTAGTTTTCTTATGCTCCTATTTGGCCTAATGTGCACTATATAAGCACATTGCTGGTATTATATTAGGCAAACAATTACAAAAGCTAACTTTAAAATATGGTTATGAGTTTCTTAGGAATGTCTTCTAACTCCTAGAAATTTCTGAGATCGCCCTTGGTGGGAACGTATTTGTAAAATCAATCTTGGGGGATTAATGCTATGTTTTTTTTAGCTCTTAAGAGATTTCTTCAATAACCTTAGATTGTTATTTCTAATGAATGATGAATAATACCAGGGGAGGTTACCAGTGTGATTCCTGTCTGAAACTTCATATCAGGGGATCAATGAATTTACGTATAAATTACAATAGCAAAATAGCTTCCCCATTGATTACTTATAGCCAAACTTTTTATGGACTGACAGAAGGCATACTATCAAAGTTCTATTAAATGAAAAGCCAAATAATAGGTATCACAAGATTTCATTTGTTGACTGTTTGGAAACATGAATATTGTTATTGCTCTTTTCTAACAGTCTCAGACATGTTCTTTCCACAGGTTACTGGAAGCAGAGAAGGAGTTAGGTATCTGTTATGGATTAGGTTATATCGGGTACGCAAAGTCACTCAATTTTTCCGTAAGTTGGAGAGGGATACCCGAATCAATTATCTATTCACCAGGATTGTGAAACTTATTGCTGTTGAACTCTACTGTACACACACGGCAGCATGCATCTTTTACTATTTGGCTACCACCCTTCCTCCGGGAGAAGAGGGATACACATGGATTGGAAGTTTAAAATTGGGTGATTATAGCTACTCAAATTTCAAAGAGATTGATCTCTGGCTGCTATACACAACATCTATGTATTTCGCCATTGTAACCATGGCTACTGTTGGTAAGTTGTCTTTCTAACTTATACTATTTGAATACTCCCAAAAGCATTATAGTTTTATAATTCTTGAATGCTGTTTGTAAGGTTTTAACTTTGCAAGAATTTTGAAGTGCATGGTATCCTGAAACTTTATTTTTATAGAACTCATGCCAAAACAACGGACGATAAGGATGCTTCTATAAAGAAAGAAAAACCAAATTGTTATAAAAATATGTATTTGTAGATTATCAGAGACAACAACGTGTTTTCTTTATCTATTATGAAGTTTTTTTCAACCATGTTTCAGACCTAATACAAGCTTTGATAGTTAAAGTATGTTGCATTTATGTGAATTGAGTACTCTATAAACGTATGATGCTTGCAATTTAAACTAGTAAAAGTATATGATCAAGTATTAGCCAATATTATGAGTATTATTTGTGATGATTAGTTTGAAATTAGAAGGTCTAGTATGATGAATTTTCTAGAATTGGTTGAAGGTCAAGAGGAGGTGACTAGTTAGATAACTGACATTCAAGTCTAAACAATTAATGGTTTGGTTAGCCACAAATGAATTAAAAAATTAAGTGGAGACCTATAAACGGCTTCTTGATGGTTGAGATGGATGAGACGATGGTGGGTTGTTGGAATTCACCTTGCCTTGTTAGAGAAGGTTGTAAATTAGAAGTAAAAACCAGTTTTGAAAGAGTATAAAAGCTTTTGGGTGATTCTGTTACGATCCTAATTGTAAGGTATAGGACTTGGATCCCATATAAAAAAGTATTAGTATTTGGTGTGGAGCTTATATGACTTTGGACTATCTAATCTCAATAACTAGCTTTTCAGGTGTGGTTCTCGTATGGTTCATATTATTTTGTATTAGATCCACCATTATGTCTCTTAGTTGCACCCATGCATTGCAAGCGATGATGTCAACATTGTAGTTTTGACTAGGGTTAGTAGGAAGCTAGCACATAACTAACCTGCGTGGGTGTCAGAATTACAAAATGTAGTGGTATATAATGATCCCAAGTGCAAGTTATGTAACTTGAATCTCATATCGGAAAATATTAATTTCTAATGTAGGGTTTATATAGTTTTGAACTTTCTAATCTCAATAACTAACTTTTTTAGATGAATCGTAGAAAACTACTTCTGGAAGTGTATAAGGGCTTTTGGGTAATGTTACAATCCTAATTGTAAGATATAGGATTTGGATCCTACATTGAAAAGTATAAGCTTCTAGTGTGGGACTTATGCTTTGAATTATCTAATCTTAACAACTAACTTTTGGGGTGTGGTTTTCCCTAAATTCATATAATTTAGTATTAGAGTCATCATAAAAAATAGAGAAAGAGTATGACAACATAGATAGTTGCAGAAAAGCAAGTTTACATCAACTCAAAACCCCTAGTCATTTACAAAAAGCAAACAGGAGTGACCCAAAGAGAAGAAAAAAAATTTGATTTCCTCCCATAGAAACTGATTTCTTTTTTGCTTTTTTAAAGCTTATAACACGTTATATTGATTCACTTAAGCACTTGCCATTGCAATATACACTTATGTTATGTTAGCTGGATGTTTTTTGTAATGCCTAATATGCGTGCTTCATCTGTTACAGGGTATGGGGATATACATGCTGTCAATCTGAGGGAAATGATATTTGTAATGATTTATGTGTCTTTTGACATGATTCTTGGAGCTTACTTAATTGGTAACATGACAGCATTAATTGTAAAAGGATCAAAGACAGAAAGGTTCAGAGATAAAATGGCAGATATCATTAGATACATGAACAGAAATGGACTTGGGAGAGACATTCGAGACCAAATCAAAGGCCACTTGCGATTACAGTATGAGAGTAGCTACACTGAGGCTACTGTCCTTCAAGACATCCCTGTCTCCATTCGTGCTAAGGTAAGGATAGAGAGAGACATGAACCTTGGATTTTTTCTTCAACAAAAAAAAAAAAAAGGCTACATGCTTAACTTTCATTTTCTTTTTTCCCTTTTTTATTGCTTTTGAGAAGAAATAAATCAATATAGAATAAAATGGTACTAAAAATATAGTGCTTTGAATGGAGCAAAATATATGCACCTCTTGGGTCTAAACTTCTTCATTTGCTTCTCTCTCACCTAATTGAAGTCGATAGGATATGATCATGTTTGTCAAGATGAAGTGAGCACATTGCAAAGAGCTCAAAACATCTTAAAAACTCACAGTTTTCTAAAATCCAGCTTCATCCAGTGTTTGAATTTGCCAACTTCTGTCACTTCCTGCAGACTCTAAGATGTGGGCAACAATCTTCTCTGGATATATTTAAATTTCTGAGTCAGCTGGTTTAGAGAATGTTAATTTTAGGTCCCTACATAATCTATAGCTATGCTACCAATTCTTTATTAGTCGGAATTGTGGGGAACAAGATTACCTTCAGTCTGACCCTATAAAAGGAAATTCCAATAGGTGTATTGCCTCTAAAAACAAGCTACCATCAAATCTTGGGATATCCAGATAAATAAAGGCTCCACTAGGACTCTTTAGTTGCTGAAGATTAGAAGGGAACAAGATGTTCCCATCATAATCAAGGGGAGACCATTTATCTTGAAAAAATGTATGCATTACTCTCTAACATATCACTAAAAAGTCCCTATAATATCACTAGTAAACAAAATTTCCATCCCTGTCATGTGTAGAAAATTCATATGAATTGGTTTTTGTCATTAAGGAAATCTTACAAAAGAGGCAACTTGAGTTGCAATATGTATTGAATGTTGCTGAGTTTACTAAGAACAATATGGCTGATATCTATAACACTCACAATTTTTGAGAGACTGAAATCTTTTCCTAAATTCGTCTACCTTTTGAGAGGCTAGACAATCTCCTCAATCAACTGAAACAGTCCAAATAACTCAATATTAATCTTCCTTTCTCTTCTTAGCCTAGAGTTCCCTTTTTATTCCATTTATCCTTCAATTGCTCAAGATTATGCCTCCCACGTGTCTTCCCTATCCCCAAGTGGTCCTACCTTGCTTTTGTGTTGTGCCACCATTCCATGGTATGCATTGGCCAACTTAGTCTTCACCCACCCCTTTTAAATCCGCCTTGTCCTTAAGGTGGGGAAATTAGATTTTTTTTCACATACAAAAGGATAGCAAAAAATGAAAAAAACCCTCAAAATTTAAATAATATATTTTAAGCACCTTATCATGTGCTTGCCACTTTTAATTCCCTATCTTCAGTATGCATGAATTTCTTTCTTTTCCTCATCCTTTTCACATGATAACATCACTCCCTAGTGCCAAAATTTACAATGATGATTTGGTCCATACGTTTCCTTACATCGAAAACATAATCCCTTCTCTAATTTCAATTGCATTTTGACATTCGACAACCTTAAAAAATTATTGTCCTTCCGTATGCTTGAAACCTATTAGAACTTGCAAGCTAATTGTCCAAGTTGGGCCATGCTTATTGTCCTTCTGTACACTTGAAAACAGTGGTTCTGCCTTGTTTTCCTACCTTGATTTTGTATTGTACCACCATTTTTTGCCACCATTTCATGGTATGCATTGGCTGACTTAGTCCTGACACAAGCAAATAATCTTTTCCTCAGAAAATCACATTTGCATAAGTACTAGAAGAAGCTTGATGGGTATTTTTTTGGATTTCTAGGGGTTTGGGTGGCAAACTGTTAACATTTTCAACTTCATTACTTTTTTCATAAAAGTTTAGATAAGTTTGTTGATAAAAGATTTCAATCATATTTTCATGTCATTCTTTTAATATAATTTTATTTTTGAGAATATATTTATGCAATGATATAACTTGATTGTTGTTGACTGTCATAAATCCTAACTGCTTGACAAATTTAGTTTGTATTGCACCCAACAATATGGGGCTTATCATATTGAATTAACTACCATTTCCTTTTGCAGATATCGCAGACTCTATATTTACCATACATTGAAAACGTTTATCTTTTTAAGGGGTGCTCTTCAGAATTTATCAATCAGATTGTAAGTCACTTTCTTTAACATTTCTTAATAGATGATCAGTAAATTGAGCTGAAAGTAAAGCCCCTAAAATTGCATATTATTTTTTGCATATAAAGTTCATTCCTTGGTTTTGACTAACAAAGTTCATTTTGGAAGATATCCATGTAGTATCAGGTTATTTGTACTTCTTTTCAACGTTCAATCTATTTTGTACGGTATTAGATGCTGACATACTAGGCATAGGTGGATTTGACATGACTTGGCATGTTAATACTCTACTAAATTGAACAAGGATTTAAATGAGTAGATCATGAAATATGTCTTTGGTTGTTATGTAAAGATTTCACATCCTTACCAAATGTATTGATTTTTGTAAGGCAAGGACACTGATGCTAATATTTGGCTCCAACATGAATTTTTGGAAAGGTTACTTCAACAATTATGGCCTGTGATTTTGGTTTTAGTGAAATGATGTCATACGCTCAAGAGGGTTGCTGTATAGTGTTACTTGTGTCAATTATAACTTCCTTTTTCTCATAAATATTGCTTACTTCACTTATACACAAATTTATAAAGAAGGGATTACAAGTTAGTATATCTTGTTCTCTTTGAATTGTAGGTTATTAGACTCCATGAGGAATTTTTTCTCCCTGGAGAAGTGGTGTTGGAGCAGGGGAATGTGGTAGATCAATTTTACTTTGTCTGTCATGGTGTGCTGGTAATATTTTATGTCCATTTTATTACCACTGTCAATAATTTAGTTGATTATATCAAATGCTTGCCTTTTCTATATTTTCTGATTTTCACCTTTATAGGCATTTGCTTCCAATAGATATGGTTTTTGAAAAATTCCTGTATGTATCCATATATGTTTTAAATAGAACAAATATTAATCCTTTTTCCGAGCTAATTGGTTGAAAAAAAAGGGGCGGTCCATAGCATAGCTTTTTTTTTCAATACAAAAATGCAATAAAGTTATATAATGTCTATTTTTTGTTGTTAAAGGGGTATTCCCATGGGTTTGCCTTGGTATTGTGTTTGTAATTGTCCACTGACTTTTGTTAAAGTGGTCATGACACATATTTAGGCACTTTGGAGTGGTTGGACCTCATATGCTCACATGCCCTCAGAATACTCTGGAAAAATTTGTGCTTACCATATTCTGGAATTAAAAATTGCACTAATGCCATGCTATCTTTCTTGATGTTAACAATGATTAGGCATATAGACTAGAGCATAAATCTTTGTGTCATAGAAAAAACGCTCTACATGAGAACTGAGAAAGAAGAGCCATAAATAAAAAAAGACAGAAGAATGGGAAAAATAATTCTATGGGAACACTATTCAGGTAATGTGGAACAATATGAACGCATAAACAACATCCATTAGCTCTTTTTTTGTTGTTTAAACCTATATGGTTATTGTGATTGATCCCTTTAGCAGCTTCTTTAATATGCAGATCCCACTATTCTCAACTAGAAATTTATTTAACTCTGGGAAAACTATGATTCTGCAGGAGGAAGTTGGTGTTGGTGAAGATGGGGCAGAAGCTACTGTTTCATATTTAGAACCTAATAGCTCATTTGGAGAGATTTCTATACTTTGCAACATTCCACAGCCTTACACTGTTCGGGTTTGCGAACTATCTAGGGTTCTGCGGATTGATAAACAGTCTTTTGCCAATATCCTTGAGATATATTTCATTGATGGAAGGAAAATATTGACCAACCTTTTGGAGGTAATATAGCTATGTTGAAACATTTATTGTTCCTTTTAAGGTTACTTTTATGTGTGGCTGTAATGGTTAAAAGTGAACATGTAGATATACTTCAATTAGTATATGTCATTTTCAATACTATTGTTTTCATATAAACTTGCAGGGTAAGGATTCCAATATCCGTATTAAACAACTGGAGTCAGACATCACATTTCACATTGCTAAGCATGAAGCAGAGCTTGCATTGAGGGTGAATAGTGCAACTTATCATGGAGATCTGTATCAGCTAAAAGGTTTTATTCGGGCTGGAGCAGATCCCAACAAAACAGATTATGATGGGAGGTCACCTTTGGTATGAATTTGTTTTTGAAATTTTCAGATTTGCACTCTTATTTACTTCTGGACCTGAAGTGTGCTTACCAAATATACTGGTCTATTTGGTGCTGGTTGCATTTGCTAAAACTCTCTTTTATTGATCAAATTTAACTTTGTTTCATAGGTCTACATGTATTTTCTAACCCCAGGGGTGTAGTTGTGATTTCCCGAGACTTCAGGAAGGTCACAACAAAAATGTTCAATGAACTTTTCACTCGACGCACATTATTTTGTGGTTTATTTCTACTTCATTTAGTACTGTAATATTAGTATTTGCTGTTTGGTTTCCATTGTGTGTTTACATTTCCTTTTTTTAACTACTTATACTAGGAGAAAGTAGTTGTACTCAATGGAAACAAAATAAATGGAAGATGAAGTGTTTACGTTGAACAGAAGTGTTAAACTTTTATTAGAAAATCGTATCTGTTTCACCATGTATATAATTTTGTTAGAGCCACGGATTTAGGTGACCTGTAGGAAAAGGGAATAGGGAGCACAACTGGCACACAAGTGTAGTCATGAAACCATGGGCAGTTATGGGAAACTATGAAAAGAACAAGCATAAAAGAGAGATTAGGGAAGGAGAGAAGAGAGAAGAAATTTAGTTTCATTTGGGCAGCCTGATTGAAGGAGAGAGTTGCCTCTTGAAAGCCTGTGGTTATTTTGTGTTTTTCTTGCTTGTAATGGTGATATTATACAGGAAGGTGACTGACTTTGTGGTTGTAAATACTGAATCCATTCAATACAAATATCATTGATTATCTGTGTTGTGACATGTGAATGGAAAACTTTCATCATTTTGCTTATGCTGAAGAGAATTAAACATTGATATTTAAATTCAAGGTTATTTCCGATTCAAATGACTTAGCCTATCATGTAAAGTTCACTTCTTTCTTCGAAGGGTTAGTAACGTGATAAAAGTTCACAACAAGCCATTTGTGGAGTGTTCTTCAACATGGAAAAGTCCTATCAAGCACAGACCAGAATACATCAGCCTAAAAAATATTTTTCAGGCAATGATGCCATTCTTTTGATCGAAGAATAAAGTTTATCTTACATAACACTTGAACAATTCTCCAATTGGACTAGGTTCTTTTTACTAGTCTTATGCACATGCAAAAGAGCAAGCAAGGGCAATGACGGGAGTTTTAATGAGATTTATTGTAACTGCATACATTGTGAGCTTCACATGTTGTTTCATGTTGTGGGATTTACTGTTGAAACTTGTCTGATCATTGATGCCACTTTGTTGAATGCTTTCAGCTGAAATTTCCAGTCAATAATGATTTATTATGTTATCTCACAACAGCATCTTGCCGCATCAAGAGGATATGAAGATATTACCATTTTCCTTATTCAAGGGGGGGTGGACATTAACATAAAAGGTAATTTTGTTTGTAATAATTTCATTCCAAGTGAGTCTATGCAAAGTTTACTCTGTCAGTCATTTTTGTTAACCTGTGTCTATAATTCAATTCTTGTATAGATAAATTTGGCAATACCCCCTTACTAGAAGCTTTAAAAAATGGACATGATCAAGTTGCTTCATTACTTGCTAATGAAGGGGCCTCCTTGAGTATAGATGATGCTGGTAGTTTTCTCTGCAAAGCTGTTGTTAGGGGGGATACAGACTTCCTTAGAAGAGTTTTGTCCAATGGCATTGATCCGAATTCCAAAGATTATGACCATAGAACCCCACTTCATGTTGCTGCCGCAGAGGGACTATATCTGATGGCAAAGTTGCTTTTGGAGGCTGGGGCTAGCATTTTTACAAGGGACAGGTGCAGTAGAATTATTCTTCTTGCTTACTTTATGTGGATACATTCATTTTCTTTAGGTTAGTGCTGAGGTTATGTGGAGTTGGTATCCATATGGCTAGCTGGAAATGCATGAATTCTTTTTTATGGAACTGTCTATGAGCCTGGCAGGTTCTGCAGACACAAAATTTAAAAGAATATATGAGAAATCTGAGCACTTTTGAAACATGAATATATCTGTTTTATGAGCAGTGGGAGGTTTTCTATTTCGGATCATCTAAATTCCACAATTTAGTCTACCACCCCGTTGTTTTTCAGATTTTATTTTGATTTGTTTTTTATTATTTGACATGAGATCTTGGAGTTCAATTATACTCTTATGTGGGGGGAGGAGGGAGAGAAAGAAAGATTTGTATCTTATTCAACTTTAACAACTGAAAAAAGAAACAATTTCATGCACATTAAATATCTTCTATTATTTCAGTGATGATCTTAATCGGATATCTGAATTGTGCAGATGGGGGAGCACCCCTCTTGATGAAGGTCAGAGGTGTGGAAACAAGAATTTGATCAAGCTACTAGAAGATGCAAAATTTTCTCAGTTGTCAGAATTTCCTCATTGCTCTGAAAGCATGCTAGGTATTGCATCCAAACCTCTATTAAACATTTCTATTATGTTGACCGAACTTTGAATTACATAAAGGATGTTGGTGGAATTTTCACCAAACTGTTGCTTTTCAACATATTTGTCCTGGAAAATATTTAGAAATAAAACTTACCAAACAAAAAAAAATTAGAAATAAAATGATAATGAAGGTTAGTATATTTTTAAACTTCACTTGAATGTGCAATGTTGTTTCACTAATTACATCTTGCCACATCAAGCAGTTGAAGTTTCTGCACATGACCTATCAGGAATTTTGAAGAGCGATGTTCTCTTCCTTTTCTGGACTTTGTCAAGTGAACAAACATATATCTGCTCAATATTGTTTAGACTGTTTTCACCAAGTTTGCGCCTGAGTTTGGAATAGGACTGTATTTGTTCCGCTAAAAGTAGCAATTTTTTCTTTTTCAAACCCTCAAGTCATATTGGGGATTTTAGTGAATACATAGAATCTAGAGGAGCAATTCAATATTTCAACGAAGTCAGGAATATAGAAATATTACTTCTGTTATTTTTGGGTGACTTGCACTTTCTACGATGTTTCTTTCTATAATGTTGCACACTTGTGTCTGAATAGGGCTTCATATAGGCCCCTTTTAGGCTGATTAAAATCTTCCAGATGCAGAATTATATATGGACCATTCAGGAAAAATATTTTAGTTTAAATTATTCGACTAGGTTTTAATTTTGTGTGTAGGGTTGATAGGATTACATGTAGTAGACTTTGTGTGTGTGTGTTTGTGTGTGTGTGTGTGTTTGATTTGGATTCCTTGTAGTTTAGAAACATGTTTGATTGATATTTTCTTCCTGTTCTATTTGATTTTCTAACCTTTCTAATCCCTCTTGGCTGCATTAGCTGTTCTCCGTTTCTTTCTTCTTTTCTGTGTCACTGCTTTGTAATTTCACCTTTTAATTTTTAATTTTATATCTGATGATCATCATAGTTACATTTTCTAGTAATCAATTAACAGTTCATTTTGATAGTTTTTGGGCATGGAGGAATAAGAAAAAAATCCTTGTGGTTGGGTTGAGTAGTTACGACATTTTGTCCTAACCAAGAGGCAAGCTTGAGTTCAAGCCGCTCGAGTTTGGCATTTGAGGCAAGCTTGAACATGAGGATGACTAGCTTTGTGAGTTTATGGTTTGACTCAAGTAATATTAATAAATACTAAATAATTTAAAATTTTATACCTACACTTACAATTTTGTTTTTGTATTGTTAATATAAAGAATCATTCATAAACACAAAAGTTATAAGGTTAAAATTTAATAATTTGAAAATTAAAGAGTTAAAAATAATTTTTAAACTGAATTAGAAATCATTTTTAAACTGAACTCGAGCCAAGCATGACTCAGTCAAATTTGCATTGAGTTCGAGTCGATATCTCACCAGTTCGGTGAACTTGAGCTCACGCGCCTCCTAAAGTAACCTAGCCTAGCTTATAGAAGACATGGTAAGAGACTTAGAGGATTTTGAGTTTTAACGAAAGGTATTTAAGAATCTGCCATGAGCAAGCGATGCGAGTCTTCATTTTTAAGTAGTTTCCTTTAGTTGTGTGCCTGATGTTGCGACTTGTGAAGTTTGTAATAGAATCTCTTTTAACTACTGCAGATAAAAAGCTGCCAAGGAAATGCACTGTGTACCCTTTCCACCCATGGGATACCAGTGTGCATACAAGATATGGAGTTATGTTATGGATTCCGCGTACCATTGAAGAGCTTGTAAAATCGGCGGTAGAACAGCTAGGTTTTCCAAGTGATTGTTGCATATTATCAGAAGATGCAGGTAAAATTCTTGATGTAGACATGATAACTGATAGTCAAAAGCTCTACTTGGTTCGTGAAACAGATTAAGAACATTGTCTGTCTTTGTATATTGTAAAATATGGCTTCGTTTTTTTTCCCCTAATTGGCTAATGGCTTCCTGTATCAGTTTCATTTATCATTAGCTTTGATATAAAATTTATAGGTTTTCAGAGTTAATTTGTCAAAAAGGATGCAACCATTAAGCCAGTTAGCTAATCATGCCTTTTGTATGTACATTTTTTTTGGCCTGTTTGGCTCCTCTTTTTTTTTTTATCTAATTGGGAATTCGTTTAGTCAGTAGATTGGGATATTGACTACACAGAACAGGTAAAACCCTGTATGAACATCGCATTCTAATAATATTCATTAGATTTAAAAAAAAAAAAAAAAAACCTTTATTTTGGTCTAATGTTATCTAACGACATTCCAAATAGTTGATATGAAATGGCGTAGCCATTTCCAATTTTCGATTAGAGTAATTACGTCAAGTAGAGTAATATGTTAGCAGGTATTGGCATGTGTTTTGACCATTTTGCTTGAACGATATGTATTTCCATACGTTTTACATTAGTAAAGGAAAATGTTTAAAACATATTCTCTTTTTTCACGTTGTTCAATACCGATTCTTATAGGGGATTCGATAAGTTAATTCCGATTGATATTTAATTGTCGGGATGTTCGTCTATATCGAAGGCAGTTATAGATGCCATAACAAAACTTCGTAAGAAAATATCTTCAAAAATCTATGAAAATCGAATTTGATTGCAATAGGAGAATCGGTTATTTTCTTTTACTACCAATCACAAGTTACGTGTTGTGTGTAGTACTCTTACTGGAAATTATGATCAAGAATTACTCCATCAACCACCATCTACATCAAAAATCTCTCAGAAAACCTTTTTCAAATACAAAAGTTCAATATCTTTCCCTAAATTCGTTAATTAAGGAGGCTCCACATTATCAACTTAGTATTCGAATTTGGGTGGGCGAAAGTGCAAGAACCCTAACGACTAGCCTACTTTTTGAGTAACAACCTTTTGAAAACCCTAAATCTTTCCCAACAAAATTAGCAAAAGAAAACAAAAAGAATTTCAAGAATCAAACACAGAAACTCAAAGAAGAATCAAAATAATGTTGATCCCAATTCTTGATTCTTGTAGTAAAAGAAAGATAAGGCTAAAACTTTTTGGTTTCCATATGCTTGGAAATTTAGCTTGCCTCAGTACTCTCACAAGTCCTTTTCATGATTATGTTCATCTCTTTTTCCAATAGGGTGGTGGCTTAAAGACTAAATTGCTCAAGGCGTGTCCATTTAGTGTACTCTTATTATTTTGAGTTTCGCCAATTTTGTTATCCCTCTTTATACTCATTAATACAATTTCTTGTCATCAATAAATATATACAATTTTAAGTCATATAATTTCAAGTTGTTTATAAGAAAGGCTAAGATGGCAAGGAAAATGAAAAAAAAAAATAAAAATTGTGTGTCTACTATCGTGTAATGATAATAAGCTGAGATTAAAAGAAAGGTTACAGACAAATGATTTTTAACAAGGCTCAATCTGGTGATTAGAATGTTTACGTCCATGATTTAGTAATTGATATAGTTGTGCATTGCAGTGGAATTGCCTTAGCAACTAGTATGGACTCCCTTGTATCTTGTTTTTCTTCTTTTCCCCATGTTTTTGTTCTATGTATTTATAGAATCGTTCACTCATTAACTACATGCACAAGTACGTAGTCTATAAATATATTTTTTCTAGCATTTCTAATGATCGTCTTTGTGCCATAATGCTTGAGAAGTAACTCTCTATCCTTAAGTCATGCTTTTCATTCAAGAAATCACATTATCACATATTTAATCATGAATATAAATCACCACAATCTGATTTACCTCAATTTCATATTTATAATATGAAAACACTAACTCATGCTAATTTCTCAATTGTTCCATTGTACTTAACTATATATCCAATCTAGCGTATTATTATACTCAACATTCAAAGATTCCAAAATGAAAAAAAAGATACTACTTACATATTCTTTCTACAACAAGCAAATCTTCATATGACAACTGGTTTTTAGTGATAGAAATTCTCCTTTCCCACAATCTAGACAACCTCAAACTCTGTGTTCTTCTTTTTTTTTTTTTTTTTTTTTGGGTGACTGTTTAAGATGAATGAGATTGCATTATATCTCAATCATGGCATTAAGTTCTTTATATAATTTCACAAAATAAAGTCACTCATAGTCACACACCTCATATGCATGATCGTCTTAATGGTTCTTACCATCCTTATTGTTTCTTAACTTCTAGAGACACGATTCCAATAACCTTTTACATGCATGGTCATATAGACATATCCATTGGACTAAGCTTCCTAAAAGATTCCATATGGATGGTTATTTTAATATTTATGGAATGCATCATTTAACAAATAGTAATATATGTGATCTTTCGATTAGAAATTATTAAACCATCTTATACAAAGATCATTATAGTTTTACTCTAGCCCAACATAGTTAAGAAAGGATTTCCAAAACAACAATGACTAGCCATATTAAGAGATGCATAAAGACTGTGTAGATCAATATAAAAGTCATTACTTTTAAGTACACAAATAAATATATTTCACTACAAAAAAAAAGATTTTAACAAAAAAAAATGAGAGGATAAATAATCCATCATCATAAGTATAAATTTCATAATTTTGTTGACTAATTATCTATACTTTCATTAAAACTAAATAAATTTATACATTTAATGATGGACTTTTTATATTTCTTACTAAAAATCTTACAAGTCCATTGTTATTGGCATTAGGATTGGTGTTCTAGAATTAATCCTTTCTACGATACTGGTTCATTAATAAAGTCATATACATAGACTTTTTAGTGGCACTATTTATTTATAAGTGCAGGAATGCTAGGATAAATACCTATAGAATGGTAGGGAATCATATAATTTAACCTTGCTTTCTTTATATACTTATTAAGATGGTCGTTTTAAAAGTCATTTGTAAGCCAGATATTACCATGACCTAGGACACAAGTAATGAAGATGAGATTATCATAGTATTGAACGACTTCATAAAAAGGTGACAATAGTTTGCACCTATCAAAATTGTTAGCTACAGCTTGGTATAACACATGGATGCATGCTACGTGCTAAGGTTATTCACTGGATATGACCTATAAAGAGAATTTTATATAGATGATTGCCCTAGTGTCTATGAAACATATCCTTTTTAGTAGACAGTGGCACATGTGATCTTTAGATTTGAGGATTATCAAACTATCTTATGTAAGGATCAGTATAGTTTAATATCATTTAATGTGCTCTCATAATAGGTTACCATAAGGGTACTGATTGGCTATATCGAAATCTATGCATAAACTAAGGTGATTCAATATAGGATTCATCACTTCCAATAATAGATGACCTTATCTTTGATGGGCATATATTGATACATGTCAAAAACCACTAAACTTCTTATCATAGTAAAATCAAGCATTGTCTAATCCAATAATATCCAGTCATTAATTTGATTGTTAGTTTTTCTAATAACAAGAAATACCTAAAGTAGACACTGCTTCTATGCCTTAGCCTTGGAAGATAAAAGATAACAAAGAGATTTGTATTGTATGATTAATCATTTGTTAATAAATTGAGAGTATAAACATTGACACTCTAATGAACAATGAACAAGTGGTCATAATACACTATTAGGTCATTGGAGTGTTTTGGGTCACACACTTAAAAAGGTTGATTAATTTGAGAAGTAATTAAATTCATCGAGATCCATTAGGTCTTTGTTTTGGATAATTAATTTAGTGAATCAAACAGTGTTTAGAATAAATATGGTTTGAAATCCAAATTAGTTGAATCTTAAGCAGAGAGAACAGAAAAAAAAATTTTAAGGACTTGTTGAATCTATTCAAATAAGTTTGAAAGTGAAATGGACATTAAAGTCTAGTTATAGTTATGTATTAGTCCAAGTTGATGATTGTCCAAGTTGTTATCAAATTTAACTTAATCAAAGTTAGATAAAGTTTAAATATGGGTTGTTTAGCCCACACACGATCATGCATGTGACAAACACAAGTATGTATCTAATTTGGTGAAAAATATCTTACAATCCTTATTTGATTGTGTTAGTGCACGAACTTTAATGTAATAAACATATGACATATGATCGTGTGCCTACCTATTTACGTCTGTGCCTTTGCCTCATATAAAAAAATAGTCTTGTGCTTTCCATGCATGACCATATGTTTAGCCTTATATAGAGAAATGAGTTTTTTCATTTATTATTCTCATGCTAAAATTTCTAGAGGTGTTTTTCACCCATTTTTAGGTGTTACCCATGTCCTTTCATCTTTTCCTTACCTAAAGTTGTGTATTACCCTTCTAGCAAAGTTCTTGATATATGGTAGCCTTTTAAATCATGCTTCATGTGGATTATTATCAGTGCCACTCTATTCTTGGGTGGATTGCATGTTTTTAGAGTTATTATATGTCATATAAAGATTGAAAGAGCCATCACACAAAAGGTACACCAGTTAAAGCTTGTAAGGTTTAATTTATACAATTTCAAATTATCAAGGTTTTTTGGGTTAGGATCAATTCATGTTTGTATGTTTAGTTTATTTTATAAATATTAATTGAGTTAATGCATTGTATAGTTATGGAAGAAAAGTTTTGTTATCAACTATAATATCTTAAGGTTAGAATGGTTCTTTTAGACTGGAAATTAAGGTTAAAAGTGAAATTTTATAATAAAAATTAGAGTTAAGAAGGTTCAAGGGTAAAATAGTCATTTAGAAGCTATATGTGGTATTTACATAGGTATTCTTGGGAGAATATTCCATGGATGGTGTAAGAAGAGGAAGAAATCCAAGAATTTCTTGACACATGACCATGTGCCTTAGGCGCATGACCTTGAGTCATGTAAGCACCGCCATATATACTTTGTTTTTCACTTTTATCACATTCTTCATTTAACTTTCTTTTCTTTCTTCTTCCCTAACGAACCCTAGAGAAATTATGAGTGAGTAACTAGTAGCAATTAACTAGATTAGAGAGCCAAAACTAGCTAGAGAGAGAGAGATTTAATAGTCATGGCTAGAGGTAAGTGTTTCTTTACCTTTTTCACCTTATTTCATAGCATATTTCTTCTCTTAGTTGAGCTTTGATGATGATTGTTGGATGTTGGATGCTTGGTTGTCTCACTAGAGTGTTGAAATGATGATTTAAAAGTAGATTGTTGGAATGATTTCATGGAAACGTTTATATATGTCTGTACATATATGTTTTCTGCTTTATCTTGAGAGACATAGTATGTTTTGCAAGATTTTGAGGTGGTTCGAGGAATATATAGGTTGTTTTTTGATGTTTTAAGCTTACAAAACTATTTGATTGAGATTTGAAAATGTTTAGATTGAGATTAGATGAGATTTCTAGGTTTCTATACGCAATATTACAGAAATAAAGTTAAGAGCACAATTGTATACATATAGGTGCATGACCGTGCAGCCTTATTTATATAATAGCACGATCGTGTATATAGTCGTGAATGCCAAGAATACCTAAAGACATGACCATGCAAGTAAAAAGCATGACATTGTGTTTATTCTCAATTTTACATGCCCGTGTAGTAGAACATGAGAGTGTTATGTAAGTCACTGCATGCATGTGTAAGTATGGGGCATGCCTATGCAACTTTATGCATGATAGTATGTCTTACAATGCATGACCCTATAATATACTAAAGATTTATAACAAAACTTTAGAAGCGAACGCGACCAATTGCACAATTTCATGCACAAACTATGCATCTTCCTATATGATCATGTGTCACACATTACATAACCATGTTTTGAGGCCAAGTGCATAAAAGAGATTCTTAATCATTTCTAAGCCATTTAAAGCTTACAAAACCTAATAATATTAAGAGAAAACATTTAACAAGCATTTTGTTTGTTGTGAACATTAATCAAGTGTCTCACATACCCATAGAACGTACATATAATAAGCGTAATGCCACATCCAATAGCATTCAAACCGAAGATTGGATTCCTGAATATCAACCAGGAAACCAAGACGACAACTGCAACCTGGCACAAAATAAGTAATACAAATTATACAATGTAATTCATTGTATTAAAAAAAGACAGATAATAATTCATTACAAAGGTTTTTACACAAGCACATAAATCCACATACTAAAAAATAAAATGATCCCAGATAACCATTTCAAATAATCACCAACATAATAGTTTTTCTTATGTATAAATAAGAATCTAAGCAATCACCAGTAACAAAGATGTATGATTTCTGCACGAATAAGGTTATCTTTAAAAATTCATTATTTTGCTACATTTCCTCATAATTGTAATAATATTAAATTTCCTCCAAATTAAAATTAGCTTTCATCATCTTCTTTAAGCTTACTCCTTACTAGACCTAGATTCAATGGGCCCAAGAACATATGGTTTATCAGTGATGTTCACATAGAAACTTTAATGACATATTCCTACATAGACAATATTTGAGATATATGAAGTCCATGGCTAGAAAATCTTGATCTAAACAATATGAAAAATTTTACAAGAAGAAACAAATATTTATGAAAGCAAATGACAAAGGCACTACCTGTCAAACTTGTGTCCATGAAGTAGAGATTATGCTGGGATAGTCTTTGTAGACGTAGCTAAACATCCAAATAATGCTATGTAAAATCCAAACATATTAAAATTCAGTTCTATGATAAATGTGAGAAGTATTCCATGAACTATGGGTATCAAACAAGCCCAAATTCACTAGTTAAAATGCTTTCTCCAAACCATCCATTGTAAAACAACTACAAAATCCATTGAGACCAGGTACTATAATAAATCAATCATATGAGATTTACTAGAATACATAGAAGAGTGGTAAAAATTCAAGATACCAACTATAGAATCAAACTTGTAGTTGCCAGAGTGAATGACTTAATTGTCTGCATAAAAGTAATTAGAATGTAGCGTAAACTCACATTCCCCAACACAATGTTAATACAGAACACAAAAGACATAGGAATATCCTTCTCCATCTGTCTTCAGGGTCAACCATTATCAAGGGTTTAAGTTTCAACATCTTGATTACTATATATGCTCTAATGGACGAGTATATAAAGTAAATACATGATACTGTTAGAGGAAATTTGCAGTCCAATTTCTATAAAAGAACAAAATTGAGATATAATTGTAAATTAATGTAGGTCTAACGAACCTTTTCATATAAAACAACCCCTTTTCCTAACCATCAAAATTTCTAAGCTATAATTTAGATATGAAATTCTCTTGCTAGACAAAGAGCTTATAAGTGAACAAAACATAAAGCCTAGGCATAAGTTGCTTCCTCCATATACAGAAAAGTGATTCTACAACATCAGGATCTCGTAAGCAAATGCAAAAGAAATTCAACAATATGAAATACAATTATAAACTATGAATAGATCAACAAAAACTCAGGCATTGATAGAGTTGAAGTAATAATTTTTTCTATGGATCCAAACAAACACACTGTGTTTGGTTGCATGGAGTTAAAGCTATAGGCCCTCATTTTTTTTTAGAGAGAATCATAACAGCCAACTCCCCTGGAATTCAAATTCCTCGTAGCCAAGCACGGATCAATTAGCAAACTTAGAAATCAAAACCATCAAAAAGAGGAGCTCAAACATGACAACCAAAACATACCAAAAATAAAGCTAACAACAAAATAACAGATAAAACTTTGGAATCGAGAATTATAGCAAAATCATTCGATAGCACGATGCAAACTCCAAGCATGAAGAATCTGAACAACGCTGTTGGATGTATGTTCTATGTGAATTTTTTTTATTTTCAATCTAAGATAAGCTAAAGTAAAAATATAGTCATATCTTTTCAAAAAATTAAATAATAAAATGTGAATTTTTTTTATTTACAATGTAAGAGTTTTCAATATAAGCTGAAGTATTATTATCAAACACTTCAATAACATATACAAACCAGCTCTTCAATTGGTTGGATTTCAATAATTTGCTTAATATAAAGATTAAACACTTAATAAATAACAAAAATTTAATATTTCTTCACAAATAAAATCCGAAGTTTTAAGCAAACTTACTAATTTCAAATCAAAATAGGACTCTAGCTAAAGAAGAGAACAAGTTTCAGGCACCAAATGAAGAAGAAATGGCCAAAATCCGTGAAAATATGGCCTGAAACAAAGGAAGACAATGGCAACAGCGAGAGAGAGTTTTTTTGTGCGGCAGTGGGAAGAAATGAGAAGAAAAAGAGAAGAGCGTGCGTTTTAGTGTATATGGGGTTTTTATCGACGTTTTTAAGTAGCTTTTACAAGCATTTTAAAAATGCCAGTAAAACCCCACCCTATACCGATATAAAAGGTGACATTTTAGAAAACCGCCGGTATTAATGACTTTTAGCAACGTTTTTTATGACGTTGTTTAACAACGCCACTAAATGGTACTTTTAACGGCATTTTTTGTTGCGTTTTTTAAAAACGCCACTAAAGAGTCCTCCTTTAGTGGTGTGTGGACAAACGCCACTAAAATCCATTTTTCTTATAGTGATAGTAATAATAAATAGTAATAAATAGTAGTATACAGTGACATATAATAAAGACTTTTACAATAAAGTCTTGCACAAATGTGTCGACAAACACTTTTATATAACACAAAATTTTTATGACCTAAAAACAATTTCTACGAACCACCAACTTCCATTAATTTTACGAACACTCCTCGTAAACCCACAAAAAGATACATAGTAATACATATTTTAATAAATAACTTGGTGTAAAAAATATACATACCTGAAATTGATAATATTTAAGACTTTTCTCGTGTTTTTTAATTTAAACAAGGATAAACAAAATTTTAATTAAGATTTTAAATCCAATAAACAAATTGTGATGTTGAGAAAATTTAAGAAGAACAAGCTAATAAAAAAAGAAGTTTTTTCTCTTTTCTTTTATCTATTTATTTGTTTTATATAATTACAATAGTATTAACTAAATAGTATATTTATGAAATAAAATTTTAAAACACACTAAAACACTCTAATTTTAGGTGTTTTATAAATCACTATATATCTACACTAGTTTTAGAAGGTTTTTAAGTCCGTTAAAATGAGTGCATGATAAAATTAACGAGTAATGGTTTTAAAATATTTCGAAACAAATCTAATTAAAAACCCTCTAAAATCAGTGAGAAAAAACTACCTGTAGCTAAGACAAAATTAAAAGAAAAAAAAAAAAAAAACCTAGTGAACATTAATCTCTATAAGAGTTGTTCAATGGCTTCTCCAGCAAAGCAGAAAGATACATCTCTCGAAGTTCTGGTCCTCGATCAAGCTTCTTCCCGACTACCCACTTCAACTTATTGAATCCAATGCTTTCAATCAGCGGCGTGTACAACTCTTCCAACTGCTCACCCACACAGAAGAAATGGTCCAACCAGAACAACCCACCTGGCCTAAGAACTCTATATATATCAAACATCAAAAAATGTAACAACGTCGTAGGAATCCAGTTGCTCAAAACATGCATCGAATGAACAATATCCAATGTATTATCAAAAAAGGGAAGCCTCTGTGAGATGCTTATATACAAAGGTACCACCCCTCTCGAAGCAATAAAATTATTGAACGGACCGTTCAGATTCATTGAAGTTGTGACGATTGTGATGTTCTTTGCCATCATTCTTACGGCAAAAGTGGCAACGCCACCGCCAATGTCGAGTCCTATTCGAATGGTACCGGGTTTCTTTGTAGCCAACACTTCATCAATGGTGAAATCAAGCCCGCCATTACCGCTTTTTTCTGATGACCAACGAGTTTTCTCTCTGCCCTCAAGATCAAAACAGTCTTTACAATCGTCAAAACCCTTTTGAGTGCGTCTGCTGATGAGACAATTGTAGTTCTTGCATGTGTATGCTGTCCAAACAACTGATGAATCGGAGGGTGTGATCCAGAGACTTGTGGGGAGAGGGTATGGTTCGACGTAAGAGGATGATGCTGCGGGGCGACAGCGGCGGCGGGGGAGGGGCTCGCAGCCCTTGAGGAGGAGTTTTTGTGCCAGGAGCTCATCGTCCGGGCATGATCCGTTGACTGTATATGACATGTATCGATTGAGTTCGTTCGGAAATTGAGTGCATGAGCTGCCAACAGGTGGGTAGATGGTGTCAGAATCGAAGTTGGTGTTGAAACCGAAAGGGAGGAGTTGGCCAGAAGTGAAGGCAAGGAATTCTGATGGAAGGTTGGAAGTCGCAGAAGGTGGAGGGATATCGAACGACACAGTTGCGGTGGCGGTGGCTGTGGCGGTGGGGAGGGTTGTGAGAGAGCAAGATGAGTAAAAGGTTGATGAAAAGAACAAGGTGAGGAGATTTGTCGAAAGTAGAAGGAATAAGAAAAGGAGACTTGTGGATAGAGACATAGTTTTATTATGAGGGGAATCCATGGTTTCTCTGAGAGATGAGGCTACTTAGAAACAACTTAATTATGCATCAAGGTGCATGTTCTAGCTTGTAGAAGCAGTTATAGACCACTTAATTATAATGGAAATAGGGTTTTGGGTATCAGGTTTCTGGATCTGGAACTGTAATTTAGTATAAGGTCAACTATAATTTGGTGAATCTTGTCTCGAAGTCCAATTTATTTTAAAACTAAATTAAATAAACATACCAAGCAGTTGTTACGCTTACCAGGCAATCATCCATTATAAATTTAAGATTGATGTTCTGACTTTATTTAGTTTATAAAGAAGTTTTTCTACGATTTGAGTAGGATCAAATCGATATAATACTAACTGATTAATAAGTATTATATGTCTGATATCAATATTTTCATATTAAAATTTTAAAATTGAAAGTTTTCAGTAGTTTGTTAGGTCCGTGTATTTGACCAATGTAATTTGCAACCTAAGATTAGATCCGCATAAACAGGGAAATGAAGTATATATAATCCTTGGTTTGGTGGGAGCATTTAGTATTTTAATAAGAATGCACAGAAAACGTAATGTCTCACATGCATATGTCCAAGCTTTCGTCAACCGATGCACGTAAAATATTTCCTAAAATCATATTGGATGTTGCCTGGTGGTCTTTTTTCTTTTTTTCTTTTTATCATGTAATTTACAATATATAATAAGAATGCCCAAGGTTTGTAACACGCCACTCCCAGATGTGCCTGGTAATGTCCTAGGAATGATGTGATCTCTAAGTTGATTAACTTCATTAAAAACATTAATAAATCATAAACATGCACATTTTCTATAAAGAAAATGTGAAATATCCCAAAAGCGTACAAAAAGTGTCACAATTATAACAAAACAAAATTCAAAGTGATAAAATCTCATAACAAAAAAGTGCATACTTGCAAAATCAACAATAAACAAGTTAATGATAAACACTCAATAAATAACTAATTCAATAGTAAAGTAAACAGATATTTTCTTGTACTATATATAATGTCCTGGATGCTTGTTATACGCATTAAATCTGTGTGAAAGTACTCACATGACATCCTAGATATCTAATGTTCAAGTGTTGGTCAAGCTTATACTTTTATCTAACGTTCTAGTCATCTCCACACATAGCTAGGCTAGAATGTTAGCTAACTCTACACACAACAGTAGCTAACTCTGCATACAATTGTGACTAAATAGGTTTATATATCTAGTATTTATCTCTCTTCACACATAGTTGGGGTCAAATATCTTTTTCCTTATCACTTAATTAAATTAAGATTTTTTTTTTAATTCAATCTAAATTTGACTCGATCGAGGTGAGCATGTTGCCATGTAGACAGACATTTAGTTTTGTTATTTTCTTCTAAATAAATCCCTTAACGTCCTTACTAACTTTAGACATTAACTTCTATATATTATTCATGTACTAAAGGTAAATCAATAATTCCAAGCTATGACATAAGACCAAGCTTTGTTCTCACACAAGCATGTGTTCCTCACTCCACACGAGCATGACCCTTCCTTGGTCACAGTCGTGTAGTTAAGCAACACACATAGGCATGGCTATCTTAATCACGATTGTGTAACTGCTTTGGGCAATCCCTAAAATACCTTTAACACAATCATGTATAGTTGTGCACACAAACGTTTTTCCATAAGGAATACACAGGCAAGTGTCTTATACCACACGGTCATGCATCTTGTTATAGGCTTATGTCCTCATGAACCATGCACAAGTGTATTATCTCCTTCAATATGTATGCACTGGTATGTTCCAAATGGCATACGACTGTGCATTGTTGTTTGTAACTTTGCATTCTTGCTATTTTTCAGCCACAAATCCTAATTAATTCAACATTAAATAAATAAAATAGTCTAACCAGATTTGATAATCCCTCGACAATCATTAATAATGACCCGAATGCTCTGATTATTTTCAACCTCTCATAGTCATTCTCTAATTACGCAACCCTTAAAATTTACATACTAATCATCAAAGATTTAAAAGCCAAACATACATACATACATACATACATACATTCGTATATATATCACATTATAAACCTCAACAAATGAATCATTGACTTTGTCTACATTTTCTCCGATAAAACCAACCAAGCTTGTTGTGTGGTAAGGGTATTTTTAGTGATCCTTTTTGCTAAATCTAGCAAAAAACCTCTCAACTCCCTTTCTCTCTTGCTCTTTGTTTTTAGATAATGGTATAGGTATTTGGTTGTGAAAACAAAGGCTCCCTCATCAACTTTGTGCAAAATCCAATTTATATTTTTCAAAAAATGACATCATGCATGGGTGTGCATGACTCCTACATACTCGTGCGTGGTGGTATCACTATGGAAATCACACACCAAAACTAACAAAGGCATGTTTTTATGAGCTTATTCACGACACATAGGCATGCACTTCTCATGTATACTCATGCATTAGTCTAACTTTTGGATTTTTCCTCTTATCAAGCGCACAATTGTGCATGACCTGTATGGTTATGTGTCATCCAATAATTAGGAAGTTTTTCTATTTTCTCCTTGTGAGAAAAAGACCATTTTACCCTTTATGACTTACACGGGCATGCAACACCTCTTGCACAACCGTGCAACCAACCACATGATCAGTATAATTAAAATTATATGTAGAGTCTATTAAAAAGCTCTTTGGTCATACTCGTGGGCATTACAAGGTTTCACCTAAAAAACATTTTTCTACTCTTAGATGACATAAATAACTTTCCAATCCAAAATCAAACTCTATTTTGAACAAATTTAAAAAAAAAATAATTCTTTTACTTATAAGATTGAAATGTTTAAAACATGATAATATATCCCTAAAAAGTTTGAAAACTTATAAATCAATCCTTAAATTTTATTGAAAATCTTAGTCATCAACATTGCTCTTTCACCACCAACACAATTTCACTACTATTAACGTCACCACCGTATCTTCTATCATGATAAAAGCTTTCATCAATGACAATTTTCACTCGATCGAGTCGTTAACAAATCAATTGATTTAAGGTTATTGTTGATGACAACCTAAAATCACCAAAGTGAGGAAGAAGATGAAGAGGTTGAGTAAAGGAAATGAAAAAAAAAAAACAAAGGAAGTAAATTTGTGATGACTTGAAATCAGGAAGAGAGGAAAAAGGGGTTAAGTGTCTAACAAATTTGAAATAAATGGGTTTTATGTAATTTAGATATTAAACAGTTTACTTTTATTTTTTTATTAATTTAGGGTTCTATGTTAATTTTGAAAAATGAAATAATAAGGATAAAATGATAATTTCACTTCTTATATTTTGTCAATATTTTTTATTAACAAAGTTTGATTTTGAATGAAAAAGTCTTATTTACATCATGTAAGGACAGAAAAATGTTTGGAAAATGAAATTTATTAAATTTTATATTCAAAATTAAATAAAAAATAATATAATATTACTTTATAATTGATATATTATTTATCTTTAATCTTTCATAAATAAAAAATTTCTTAATTAAAAAGACGTAACTTTTGTTATGTAAATCTATTAGAAATGTAGATTTAAGCAATGTTACTGTAAATAAAATTATTTATCTAATTAAAAGCAAATGAAATTTATTTAAACTTTTGGGTTTTCAAATTTTTACTTAATTTTCAGCTGTTTCTCAAATTTTAAATCTATTTTTCAGTTCTTGTGTTGTACTTAAAATATTATATATTTGACAAATTTATTCTCAAAAGTTTTATTGCTTATATTCCACCACATAAGGTTTGATATAATAGCACAACAAAATAAAAATAAAGGCAAGGCCAAAGGACTTAATCCCACTTAAAAGTTTTTTTTTCAGTAACAAAATCTGACTCGTCAACTTTTAAAACTTACATATTCATTTGTTATTCAATATTAATAACCAAATTTAATTGTTAACTATTAAATGTTGATAGTCAAAAGAATATATTTTTTTTAATAAAAAATTTTCTAAAAATATTGAAAAAATAAAATAAATTTTATAAAAATATGAAAATAATATTTAAATATTAAAATAGTAACAAAATAAATTATAAAAAAAACAATTATTATCATCGATAGAAGTGACTCCCAAAAACTGAATCAAGGATAGTCAAATCTAGTCATCTCATTCACCTTTTTGAATGTCTCTATCATCAATAATGATAAAAAATAGTTAAAAATGGTTGGTCTTGATCCTAATAGTTGTTTTTTACCACCATTGATAGCAGAGACGATCAGATCTGATTGTCGTATAAATTAGATAACTTTTTTTTACCACTAACAATGTTGCTATCGGTAGTGGTTGTTTTTTTTTAATTTTTTATTTTGTTTTTTATATTTTTTATATTTTAAGAATTTTAAGAATTTATTTTATTATTAGTTAAATGTTCAAATATTATTTTAGATTTTTAGTATAATTTTTTTAATTGAGGATATTTTGATTATTTTATCAAAACTATCGATAAAATTAGATAAAAATTACTTGACAAATGACCCTAACAGGGAATCTTTGTCAAATTTCATGGTACTTTCTTGCTTTCATTTTGGAAAAGTTTTGTAGCTTCAGTTTTGTTTCTCTAAACTTCAAAACTTTGAACAAAGACCTTCATCTAGCTAGAAGATTAAAAAAAAAAATTTAATAGAAAAAATAAAATAAATAACCAAAATTAAATGTGAATAAAACAAAGTAACCATATATTTTAGGATTAAGTAAAATTAACCATGTAAATTTTTTAGACAAATTGTCCATATATAAATAACAATTGAAATTCAAGTTAGGATTTGTGTGAACCATTCAAATCCAACAAAATCATACAAAAAAGTTTCACTTTTTTTCGACAACAGAAATGGACAAAAAGGTAACTGGAATGTTCCTTATGAGATTATCTACAATTTAGTGTGTATATAAATAGTATTTGGTTAGCAATTTGTTGGAAAAAACAAAAGAAGCTAAATGGTTTTCAATCATGAAATCCAAAATTTATGACTAGAAACCAATCGTTTTTGACAATTTTTTGGTATAAATGCATTATAGGATGATCTTTGGATGTGTTGGTGTCAAATTAGAGTTGGAAATTTTATTTTTTGCCACTAGAAAGTCAATTCATGTGAATCACATGAGCTAACTTATTTTTTCTTAACATATTTCAAACGTATGAAAGGGTTTTTGTTTGTGTGACAATGAAAAGGCTTTTCTCATATATTTAGTTTAGGGTTTTTTTATAATTTTCAAATAGGGGAGTATTGATATTTTACATATAAGCAATTTTTTTTTTTTTTTTTTTTTTTTTTGCTATTTTCTAGTTTAGATGGTTTTTTCAATATTTCATGATAGGGGTATAATGATCTTTTACACATAAGTTTTTTTTTTTTTTTTTTGGTATTTTCCAAATTATGGGTTTTTTAAAATTTTTGTGGTTTTTTTATATTTTCCTTATAAGGGTTTTTTTTATATGTAACTTTCATATTTTTAGTTTATTTTTTTTGAATAAAACATTCGTTGTAATAAGTGTTATATTTTAAGGGGTTTATTTTAAAGATTTTTTTAAGTGTGATTTTCAATTTTTCAACTTGTTTTTTTTGAATAAGACATATATCATGATTTACATTTATTGATGTCTTGTTTAGGAATTTTATTTGAATGTATTTCAAATAAAATTAGAAAATGATAAACAACACTTTTATTTGTTTGTTTTGCTTTTATGTAAAGTACAAGACAGAGAACTAATACGAGGTATAAGAGATTCATGGTCGACTATTATTGTAAGGTGACAGTCACTTCTGGATGCTTTAGAGATGTCATATTGAGTACTAGACACACTTCGACAGCAAATCAGTTGAATTCATTTGAGATGTCAAGCTTTGGACACCTATTAGCGTTACTTAATAATAAATTTAGTGATATATTGGTGCGTTTATTTATCCAGTAAGCATTGTTGAGAGGGAATTTTAACAATAAATTCTAGTTTAGGATTAATGAGGTTGATGTACAAGTCAATCCCTATATACTTACACAAAATTAGCTAGGATAGGATACTAGACAAATATTTTGTGGACTTGACATCAGTTACATACAAGGACCTTTTGGACGTATGGGAGGTGAGATCATGGAGAGATAATATAATAGTCCCCACCATAAGTCATTGTAGATGTAGGACCCGTCGCCACGCATACCGTTGTTGCTGAATATTTTCTTTACTTTTATTAATAATTTAAAAATCTAGGTATACGTAACGAGAATCCTACGAAAAAAAAACTGTTGTTAAACATATATACGCATGCGGAAGCTGAAACCGAATATACAATGGTGGCCCAAAACAAACTTTATATATATACATCTGCTTCTATACAATACATCTGAGTCTTTACAAAAATTTATAAAGAAATCCACCAGGCTAACTGAAGTCTAGTATGGAGCTCTCTCCCGTCAACCATGAACCACCCGTTCCTCACCAGCACCAAACACACCTAAAAAGAAAAGAAGGAAGGAAGAAAATGAATGAGTGATGAAAATCATCCAGTAAGCAATCCTTACTTCCCTCAACCCAAGCAAGCAAGTGAAACAATATACATACTTGGCCTTGGCCCTAACATTCATACATTTGTTTGCTCATTCAATAAACTAGTTATTGTTTAATTTGTTGTCTCGATTTCATTAATAATTCAAGCCATGAAATGTGTATCATGTCATGCTAAATATAAACTAAATATGCATGCATTTGAATCTCTACGTATCCGAAGATACCTACTGTGCTGATCAGGCTGATGAACACAGGGATTCGACATCTTGGCCATATGGCTAAACAATCTAGCGAAATACTAGAAAACTGAATATACATATT